>JAJJMC010030097.1:321122-362431 GCA_023531435.1 Papaver californicum
CTAGCTTTCCTCCTTCCTTTTCTCTTTCGTATTCAGGTATTTCTATGAGAACTAACTGTCCGGGGTAAAGTTCACTTGGACAGACCTTCTTGTTACATTCTCTTTGCAGCCTCCTTTGATAATTCTCCATCTTATGGAGTATAATTTCCCGTGCTTCTTCCAGATTGTCAAGCTTGGCGAGTATCAAATATGACGCGAGGTTCTTTATCCAAGCCTCTGACTTTGCTGTAGAGATCATTATTTCCGCTGGAATGAGGTTCCGGATGTAAGCATGAAAGGTGATAACCCTATAACTTCTCTCTTCGTGGTTTGATAAGCCCATAAAACATTATGCAACTGCTCACACCAATCTCCATAGTGACCATCCAACTTTTTCTTTATCAACTATGGTTTTGTTCGTGATCTCCGCCTGGCCATTGCTCTGCGGGTATATGGGTGTAGTTTTGCTCTTCTTGATTTGGTAAATGTTAAAAAAAATATCTATATTTGTCCCTTGTAGCTGTTTCCCTGTTTCCCATTATCTGACACTATTGCAACTGGTATCCCGAATCACAAAATTATGTTTTCAAACAGAAATTTAAAGACATCCTTGCCTCGAATATGCTTCAAGGCTGCTGCTTCCACCCATTTGGTAAAGTAATCTGTAGCCACGATAATGTATTTTCTTTGAAGTGTTCCTTCATATAGTGGTCCATAATATCCACACCCCATTTTGCAAATGGCAGTGGGCTCAACATTGAATTTAGAGATGTAGATGGCGCATGAATCTTTTTTCCAAATCTTTGGCACTCTTCACAAACTTTCGCCATGTATTTTGCATCCTCATGCATATAGGGCCAAAAGTATCCCATGGTTTTTGTTCTTTGAGCCAAGTTTCTTCCGGAACTGTGATTTCCTGCATCTCCATAATGTAATTCTACTAGAATCTAATGCCCTTGCTCATTGCCCAGGCATCTGAGCAATGGTCCCAGATAGGACTGTCTGTACAGAATCCCGTCTCGGAGCTGGTAATTAGCTGCCCGGCTCTTGACTTTGTGCGCTAGAGTGGTGCTCGCCGGTAGCTCGCCAGATTCGAGATAATGATGAATTGGCTCTCTCAAATCTCCAGGTTCGTACGACCTTGACCCTAATATAGCCACTGTCTCCCCACCATCTTCCGTTTCGGCTGTTGAAGGGGCGAGGACTCTCCCGACTCGAATTGCTTTTACTGTTGGATCTTTCAACATTGATGTTATGTAGGCCAGTACGTCAGCATATCTGTTGTTTCTTCTTATAATGTGTCTGAGTTTGATGTTTGGAATTTGACTCATGTAGTGCTGAGCTAATTTCAAGTACTTTTCTAGACACAGATCTAGAGTTTGGTAATCCCCCTTTATTTGACGTATTACCAGTTGTGAGTCACTGGTAAGCCTTACTTTTATTAATCCCAGCTCTACGATGAGTCTTAGGGCGTGGATCACTGCCTCATACTCAGCAACATTGTTGCTGGATTTGAATTCAAGTATGAAAGAATGGACTATCTTTATGCCCTTGGGTGTTGTTAACACTATGCCTAGTCCCGATCCATCATAATTGGAGGAGCCATCTGTGAATACCTTCTATCTTCGAGGGTGACAGCTCTCTAGAAGCACTTTTGACTCATCATCCTTCTCTTCCCTGGGATGTCTTTTATTTCTTCTTCTTCTTCTTCTATGGGAAAATCAATTAGGAAGTCAGTTATGACCTATGATTTGATCGCGGTGTGCATTTCATTGAAAACATTGAACTGTTTGATTTGAGCTCCCCACTCCGAGATTCGCCCTGATCTGGAGGAGTTGCCCAGAACCGATTCTATGGTAGATTTGGTTAGGACCCATATTCTATGTGCCTGAAAATAAGTCCTCATCTTCTGACTTGCATAGACCAGAGCTAAAATCAGTTGCTCGATTTTAGTGTAATTCATTTCAGCCGAAAACATGGTTATACTGGTGAAGTACACAATCTTCTCCTCCCCTTCTTCACACCTGACCAAAACAATACTAATGGTGTGAGCAGTAGTCCTAAGATAGATGGAGAGGACTTCCTCTGGATCTGGCCTTTGTAGCACTGGTAGCCTCGCGAGATGCTCCTTAATATCCTGGAGTGCTTCCTCACACTCATCTGTCCACTTAAATTTATCCCTTTTCCTCAGGGTATTAAAGAAATGTTTGCACTTATCCGAAGACCTTGAGATGAACCGGCTTAGAGTTGCCAAACATCCGTTTAACCTTTGAATATACTTTAATGTTGTTAGAGATGGCATGTCTCGAATGACTCGAACCTTATCGGGATCTTCTTCAATATTATTTTTCGTTATTATGTAGCCTAGAAACTTCCAAGATGTTACTCAGCATATGCATTTTGCTTGATTGACTTTCATTTTGTATATTCTCATTTGATCAAATATTCCCCTTTGGTCAGACAACTGCTGCTTTGCTTTTGACCAGCATGTCATCTACATAAAATTTAATTTTTGTGAATCCAGTGCTCGAACATATCCTCTACTAGTCTCTGGTATGTTGCTCCTGTGTTCTTTAACCCGAATGGTATTTTTGTGTAACAGCAGAGCCCCCTGGATGTGAAGAATGTTGTGTGCTCTTGATCCTATGGATCTAATGGGATCTGGTTGTACCCAGAACAGCCATCCATGAGAGTCAGTGCCTCATGACCATTGATTGCATCGACCAGTTGATCTATACTCGGGAGAGGAAAACTGTCCTTCGAGCATGCCTTGTTAAGATCACTGAAGTCAATGCAGATTCGTACCCCCTATTCTTCCTGGACACTATTACCATGTTGGAGATCCATATGGGATATTGCGTGTTTCAGATGATTCCATCTAATTGCATCTTTTTTAACTCAGCTTCTACTGAGGCTTGGAGTTATGGCACGATTCTCCTCATCTTCTGCCGAATGGGCTTGAACTTTGGGATCAATTCTCAAATGGTGACAGCAGACTTCCGGATCAATTCCTTCAATTTCTCCCATGCTCCATGCGAACACATCGATATATTTCTGCAATAATGCCTTCAGTTTTCAACTTGCTCCGAGTTTAACAACGACCCTATCTTCAGTATTCTTGGCTCTTTTTCTGTCCCGATGTTGAGGTCCTGTGTTGGTTCCAGAGCCGTGAAATGTTGTTTAGGTTCCTCGAATGGGGTCGTGGGATGTAATTGCTATACGTCCAGACTCTTGTTGTCTTCTCCAGTTTCTTGGGCTAAAGGCAACATCTCCTCTAGCTCCTGCAGGTGTTTTTCTCCCTGAACCCGAACTACACCATTTCGACCTTTTTGCAGCATTTATTTCTGTTGCTATGAATTTAAGCAACGGACATATCAGTTGGTAACACGGCGTTGTACATTTTGCAAAGTAATACGCAATATATATAAACTTTGCTTTATTTAATTAAAGCAACCTACATTTCAGTTGATAAAATAGTTTTTATACGTTGATTAATTTAATTAAAGCAACGGACAACGGTTTACAATCCGTTTTCCGGTTAGTAAACGCTAAAGTGGGTCCCATAATAAATGGTGGTGGCGGTTTTTTACTTGGTTTATATACGTTGCTCATTTTGCTCATTTTGATCAACTAAAGCAACGTATTAGTGACCAACTTCTATATCTGTTGGTAATTTAAATTAGGTAAAAAAAAAGAATTTCAATTACTAAATTCCTGCAGATTTCTACATCTGCATACATTGTGATTTTTTTTTGCATCTGCACCTGCATTAACATTGATATTTACACATGTATACCATTCTAGATGAAGTAGAAGACCTAATTTATCCATATGGTAGGAGGAATCACTAAATCAGTCTACAATCACCACCATATTTGATTGATCATCACCACCAAGACTATTTCAGGTTTCAAATTTTAGTTTAGAATCAAAAATATAACTAAACTGGAGCATCTAATATATGAGTTACCATAAACCCATATATTCAGACTAGTACATATATCATGAACCCTATTTTTAAATTAAAAACCCTAACATGAGATCGGATCAAATAAAACTAGTAAATTATCAATTAAGAAGGAATATTATAACCATTCATCAGTAATAACTAATAACCATTCTAGATAGATTGCTAAATGATTACAGAAAAGACTAACCTTCAGTTGATAAGCTCTGTAATGGGCAGTCCGTACGACACAGGACAAGAACACAAGATTATGTTGGTTGATCAAATCAATTCAGTGAGCATATTTAGGTACATCCATAAGTGAAGATTTTCAGAGTATACAATACAACTTCTACATCGATTTATTACCACTGAATCATCTCCTTTATGTAGATAAAATTCAGTTCTTGAAATCTACCTGAAATCCCTTGTATTTGATTGTGTCTTTCAAGCGATCCAATATATACAAGTAACCATCTTGATTGAAGTATGTGATATCTCCCGTGTGCAGCCAACCCTCTTCGTTAA
This sequence comes from Papaver californicum, assembly GCA_023531435.1. Classification (NCBI taxonomy): domain Eukaryota; kingdom Viridiplantae; phylum Streptophyta; class Magnoliopsida; order Ranunculales; family Papaveraceae; genus Papaver; species Papaver californicum. The sequence goes on from JAJJMC010030097.1 coordinate 325,576, forward strand.
CTGTGGACTTTGCTGCATCGCTTTCATTCAAGTACCCTGGGAATCTACTACATATATCAATAATCGATGCTCAAGTGGCAAAAATAAGCAAAGATCAATGGAAAACAATCACTCAACTGCAGCGAGAAATATGTACAAAATTGAATAGAAACTATTGAATACCGAAGATAAGACAGATATATGTGAGAACCACTTAGAATCAGGACATTCAACCTTGACTGTTTTTATACAAAAGTTTTACAAGAAGACTATAACCTTGCTTTGTCCTAGATTGACCACAGAGGCAGATTGTTACTGAGATTTCTCTTCCAGTTTGACTTCGAGCTCCTTAGTCTGTGCACAACAAACCACACAAAATTAATTGTATCAATTCTATGATATCCATTAGGGTAATTTTTTGCAGCCCTAGATTGTTAATTAGGGTAATTGATATGATACAATATAATACTTAAGAGAAATTATCTAAATAGAAGAACATATGGTGTAATTATTTGTGGTAAAAAATAAAGTGTTTACAGACCAATCAAACCTTCTGTTGAAGTGCCAAAGACAACATCTGCTCTGCGTGACAAAAGCGACTGGGACTGTAGGGCAGAATGATTGGGACATGCATTTCACTGCTTCAAACCGCATCTTCTCAACATAAAGATCTGCATAGAGATTATTAGGAAGTAAGCAACTATTCAAACAAGAGAACCTGATATACATGTCAATACATTTTTATTGTCACACACCCATAAGGCAGGTACTCAAGTTTGGCGCTGCCTTGTAAAGTCGGAAAAATAGAACGTAATTTCCTGACGTAACGGCTGTGCAGACTGCAAGTGCGTGCTTTACTGCCTCATGTTTTTTTGCTTCCTTCGGCAATCTGGTACAGGAGATATACAAGATCAATACAAACATCAGATTCTGACAAAGATGGATGAGTTATCTTCATGTGGATGTTAACATAACTCTGCCCACAACATGTGTTTCACAATGTGATGAAATAGGAACTTAAATAATTCAAATGAACTAGAATTATTGTAGAGAATGACTTCAATGATTTCATGTAATAGAAATTCGATAATCTTTATAAATGAAAAATGATATATTTCTGCATGTCCATGTCCAAAAGACAGTAGACAATCATTTACCAAGAGAAAATCTGAAACCTTTTTTTTCTCCCCTTTTCTGAAAATTTATGAAATAAAAAAACAAGATTGACCTCCTGGTAATGTCTAGTGCTCAGTACAAATCTGTACTACATGAAAAACTGTAACCACAAAAGAATACTTTCTCTTAGGTGCAAGTAATTTGTATTCAAGAAAGCTGATCAAGCAATGCATCCAACAACGCAGGTAACGAACATGCAACTAACCTTGATATTGACGCTACGAGGTCTCTGTTATTATTAGAGTGCAAGATCACACAAAGTAAGCTGTAAGCAGAAAACTCCATCTGGCACCCCTTACTCCCTTCTGAGTAAAGGGTTTGTAACTGTGACTGGCAGTGCGAAAAGAATAAAAGAGGGTAACACCTAAATATGTGAAGACGTTGAGCAATTGAATTACAAATTTATCCAAAATCAAAATTACATGATCAATTAATTTTACAGTTATGCTTCGGACTTGTGACGAGATCCTCCACAGTAAGAAAAGAGTAGTATAAACTACCACCACAGAGAACTTAATTGATGGGGGATAAAAAGGGTGCTCATATCAAAGAAGAATGGCATAGCAAAATCAGTAGCCAACCTGATTGAACTCTGGCAAGTCCCCAGCTTCTAGAGCTAAGCGGGCATGAGTTTCATATACCTGGAATCACAAGAAACATGGCGTGAAACTAGGGAATCATACACATTTTGGAAAGGGCTGTATGTCTAGGAAATTTGCTCTTTAAAACAATTAATGCTGACTATTGCTAGTTTCAAATCATGATAAGATGATGATGCAGAGTGTCAGAAATATCAGCAGATGCATGAGAATATTAGCTAGAAGCTAATCAAAGTACCAGATCATGTCAAATAAATTAAACTGAAATTGTCACATCAATTTCAACTCTTTAGATCAAGGTAGTACCTTGACTGTCAGCTCATTACAAGAGCTTTTTCTAGCACATACTCTGGTCTCACTTGTAAGCAAATAAATCCTTTCACTCACATATATAATCTTAATTAGGAACGTCAAAAAACATTTACCTATTGTTTTTCATAAATGAAACCCAGAAAGTTATAGCCTATCAACACAACCTGGACAGAGTTTGACATGAGAAAGTGGTTGGATCAGGTGCAAAAGTAAGGCGCAGGTAACGCTTCTCAATTTCCTGGCAGGTTCCCTTCACAGTAAGAGAATCCCAATCAATATATTCCACTGCTCTTCTTTTACTGTCTTCATAACTTCTGCTAAGCACTAGAGCGCTGGCCTTCCTAGTATACAGGTTTGCGGTAGCAGAAGCGGTTTTTGGTATGAAATGCTTCATCTCTGCTCGAGGTCCTCTATCAAAATGCTTACGACGATAGTCTTTAGAAACCTGCAAAATAGCCTTTAGAGTCGCACATAAAATACTGCTTCAACCTAATTCTGTTATACATTACTGTCAAAAGCAGTGGAAATAAATTTTAGGACAATTAAAAAATTGAGAAAAGTAGCATTCAATGTCAAACTCATAATCCTTAAAAAAAAGAAAAAAAGATTATTGTTATGTCTTTCTTTAGCATGATTTCAGGTAGCAGATTTCACTGAAACAGGAGTAACATATGACATTTTCTCAACCAACTTATCCTCAGCTAATGGCTCCCACCTACTTTTGGTAGGTCTACTTGGATTTCTTTTGTACTCTGGTAAAGAAGAAACAGCAGATAAGCTCTGCAACCTAATGCATAACAGAGTGTTCTTTAAGGTGAAAAATGGCCAACTAATTATTTCGAGAGAAAATCAATTCTATTAGAGTACGTCAACAACTAGGAGAGTGAAACGAAGGAGGAGACCGGATTTGAGCTAAACTCCTATAAGTTAAAGTAAAATAATTTGGTTGTCAAGTTATAACTTGAATTGCCAGCATGAAACTTTAAAAAAGACATAAAATAACAACTCGGACTATTAAAAGGTCAATAAGTGACGTACTCTTTACTCATTGCATCCATCTCTGCTAATGGGAAAAGTGGCTATGTATCCCAATCTTTAGTGAAAAGTGTACCATCAGATGACGTCCTTGTAATCATCTGAAATATTAAAAAAAAAAAAAAAATTAAAGATCTAATTTGGTAGCAAATCAGTCTTAGTTCATCTTTTCATCATGTGGAAAGTGTACCATCAGATGATGTGATTTCTAACACCATGTTCAGTTTATATTACCTCTAGTTCTCTGTCTGCTCCCTTAACTTTCGGATAGTACTTCTCACAGTGACTGCACTAGCGGAGCTGCAATACAGAAACCCAATAGACAAAACAACAATCAGGGATTATATTTCAAGGGAATGGAGCAAACAGGTATAAAATGGAAAAGTAGACATCAGAGTGACTCTTACTTCATCCCCAAATTCCGACGGCATTTATCTCTTCACGGCATACTGCATAAGTAACAGAACTGATTACTAACTCGATTTTAAAAATGAAACATAATAAAGATACACTGAAACTGAGGTGATAAGAAAGCGAAAACAACTTACTTCCCAAATAATTCACAAAAGTACTTGGTATATCTGCTGACTAATTTCCATCTCCTTGATATGCTTACGCAGACTTACACCATATCTTGTTCCTGAAATTAAAACAACTTAGACATAAAATTTCTCATAATGAAACGAGCCATGTTGTAATATCAATATACATTCTGACAGAAATCTAAGCTAGAAAAAAATGATAATATGACTTACATCCTAAATATCTAACAATCTAAGCTCAAAAAAATCACATAAAACAAGATATGTAAAGCCTCAGAGATCTTAATGGATAACTAATCAATAGAAAGGGTTACTATCCCATCAAATATTAGAAAGTATTATCCTTACATTATTACATCACTGGCTTTTACCTAAACCCTAACACAAAATCTAAAATTGAATAAAACAGGAACACAAAATTCTTAATTGAGCAAAACCTTTTTTTTTTAATCAACTAAGAACTCAAATCCAGTCTGGGTTTCAAATAAATCTATTAAAACATAAGAAACTAAAAAATCTTTGTTTCAGTAAAGTTGTAACGAAAGAACTTTAATCATCAAAAAGGAAAATAAAATAAAAACGATTACAAGATCAAAACAAGTATGAGTTTTGAAAACTTACTAGAGTGAGATGGGATTTGCAGGACTTAGCATGGCTGCAAAAATGAAGGTGGTAGTAAGAACATGAGTCAATGATTATTCTTCAGACGCTACAATCGACTATCAGATGATGGTTTGTTTGGATTTCTGGAAAAAAATCGTTTTTCTAGGGTTTCCAAAAATTCAAGTTATTATGGGATAGATCGAGATTTCTGGTTTGGGGGTTTTGATTATGTTGTAAGGGTTAAGAAACAGTGGTTTTCTTAGTAGATTCCAGAGTTGATTTAGTTTTCGAAAGGGGAGGTTTTTCTGAGAGAAAGTCATGTTTGGTTTTTCTGGGATAGATCATAGATCGAGATTTCGGTTTTGATTATGGTTTTGATTATGATGTAAAGGATAAGAAGCAATAGTTTTGATGTAGATTTCAGTTTTTTTTAGGGTTCGAAAGGAGGGGTTTTCTGATAGAAGTTGTTTGGTTTTTGTGAGAGAGAGACTTAAAATTAAAAGTAAAATGAAAAGAAAAATAGAAAAAAAAAAAGGTGTACTCTTAAAAACCCTTAAAGCCGATGGGACCTACAAAAAGGCCACAATTTACCACGTATATAACGTTGCACATACGTTGCTTAATTATTTTAAGATAATTAGCAATTAAAGTAACAAATATCTGGTTTGCAACGAATATTACGTTTCAAATTTTGCAACAGATATATCTCTTGCGCATAGAAAAACTACAACGTTGCAAAATAGACCATATAATGTAGTGCCGGTTCTTTTCTCTTCTGTTTCTGGTTCGTCTTTCCTCATTCTGCTGAATGTCTGCTTAGATACAAAATTTTGCAACTTGAGGGCCGCCCACCACTTCTGCCACTCCCATTGGAATTGGGAACCTTAGCCTTTGGTGATATGTTGATGCTACCCCTTGATTCATGTTATCCACGGTCTCCCAATTATGGCTTCGTATGGTGAGACTACATCCACGACACAAAAAGTAGTAACTGTATCTAGGTATTCTCCTCCTGAAACCCTTAATGTAACCTCGCCTTTGGGTCTGGTGATTGATACGTTAAATCCATAAATGCTATAGGTAGAAGGGATGAGAATGTCATCTGATAAACCCATCGTTTTGAAAGTGTCATAAAACAGGACTTCCACTGAACTTCCGTTGTCCACTAATATCTTTTTTACTCCCCACTCTTCAATCATCAAGGTAATTACCAATGGGTCTCCATGAGCTTCCCCGTTCAGTGGCACGTCTTTGGCAGTGAAGGACACTGATTATATCATACATGGCTCCATTGGCACAGTCTTGGCAATACTGTAGATTTCCTTACCCGAATGGTCTCTTTTATGAATTCGAGACATGATTCCGCTTCCTAACTGAAAATTCTGAGTTGCTGAGTGGGAAATCGTGTTGCATTAAAGGACTCTGGTGTCCCTCCGGATTCTTACTTGATGTACCGGCACTTCTGTTGATGTGGGCTAGGTTTGCACATATTTCTGTAAGAATCCATCCCGAATCAGGTGTTGCACAATTTCCTTCACGCCTCGACAGTCATTAGTGGAATGCCCCCTGTACTGGTGGTAAGCATAATAATCTGGGTGGTTCTTGTTTCTTTCAACGGCGCATACGTCATATCCTCGAATCAAGGTTTTTTACCTTCAGGACCCATTCATGTGAGGTTGTGCCCCTATTGTAGGGTTCTCCTCTTTTCTCTACTCGTCTCGTCTCAGGATGAGGAATGATACTTGTAGTCCGAGTTGGTTCTGCCACCTTTGTAGTTTCTTGAACCTGTATCTCCTGCACGCCCCCCTCTATTTCTTCAAGAGCAATATATTTCTCCTGTAGCTTTCTAATGTCCTTCAGAGTACGAGGTTTCTCATTGTAGATGGCTACATAGATCGGGTCCATTTTTCACAAAGCATTTTTGAATCCCAGAATCTGCTGGTCAACTGGTACCTTTCCAATCTCGGTACACATATTTCTCCACCTGTCTGTGATTCTTTGAGTCCTCTAGCTAGAGTAAACAACTTGTTCACCCGAGGTCTGGTGATGCTGTTGTGCATATAGGTTTCCAAGAAGATTTCGCTGAGCTCTTGATAGGTGTCCTTGTCTCTCCATCCAAGCTGGCAGGGAAGAATTTATACACCACCGTGTCATTGTGCCTCCATTGCAAAAGCGTCATCCCATACATTTTGATATGCTCCACTGCATCTCCTGTTTCATCGAATCTTGACACAAAGGTTAGAAGGGTGCACTTTGGAGGGAACCTTCTATCATTATTTCAGCCAACTTGTCATCGTCACCCTTGCTTACCATTTTCTTGATCATTGCTTCCAGATTCATAACCTTCTCTGCTATACTTTGGCCGCGCCTTCGATTCTCTTGTCTTGGTTCTTCCTCGGAGGTAGAATCTTCCCGGGTGCCATGATATCTTCGGGGTTGTCGCCCAGGCTATGGAACTGCTCCTCTAGGAGGGACCGGTTCTGATGTTCTACTTGTGGTGGGAGTTGTTCAATTGTACCTCCTCCTGCCGAACGTGTGTTGTCACTCGACTTTTCTCTAAGATTTTGCCTTGGAAGATTCTCGTGTCTCATTCCTATTTCACGAAGTAGGTTGTTCTCTTTCTCTAGGAGTAGGTTCCTTTGTTCCATCACCCTGACCATTTCTTCCTGTTTTTGCTGGTTTGCTAAGATCCTTGCTAGAGTCGCGCTTGTACTTTCATGTCTAAATGGGTTGTCTCTATTTAGAACTGTATTTCCTTCAATTAGCTGCATTTTTCCCAAAATGATTTGGCTCTGTCTTTCTGCCTCTACCTCAGTCGTTTCTATTTGCGTTGCTTCTGTCATCATCCTATGCTCTTCCTCGTGGGCCCTTCTTCGTGCCTCCTCCTCTTTACTATCCGAAGAGGAAAATCCATCTGGGGGGTACTCTTATTCGCCAGCTATTCCACGAGTCTGCACAATATGTCTCATGGCCGGGTGGATTTTCTCCTTTACTGGTGGCATCTCGGGTCGGGTTCCTCTTATCAAGATCTGCCTCGGGTTGGGGTTACTTTCCTGTCCTGAAGTCGTGAGTCCCTCCTGCAGACTTGCTCCTGCTGTTGTCTGACTACGTAGATGTCGCGTCGGCGCTGATGACATGTCCATCGATTCTCGTCTACTCCCGATGTTGACCTACGTCCAGAAGAAGAATACACAGACTCAATATAACCTATTAAAGGAAATAAAACATATTTTTAAAGATTTTTTTTGTCGGGTTCTAATCTCCAAAATGATAGTTTGTAACCAAAATATCAGTGCTCATAAGTAGTTATCTATTTTACGTCAGATTTCTACCCTTCTGAAAAAGGTTTGTTGTGGTCCAGGTGATTTTTTGGGAAAGAAAGTCACAACCAAAATACTAGGTTTTCCTCAGCTAACTTTTAGTGCAAGCTTGTTTTTTCTGTTACTAGGTGGTGTAGACTGCTCTTCTTGTCGGCTTCAGCGACTGAGAAATTCTTTTGTTTGATATTTGAACAAGATGCATAAAAACCTTATTATCTAAGATCTCGTTTTTCTTTGATCTTAACTCTTTCTCTTCAAGATTAAAGTTTTTGAAGAGCTTTGAGAAGTTTAGATTCCAACCTCACTAACCTCGAGTTTAGATCAGTTGAATGACTTCAACTGACCCTCTTTTTCCCTTTTGGGTTTGGCTTCCTGAACCTGAAGTTATGATGGTTTCAGCCGTTGTTTTATTAAATGAAATAATGAAAATCCTTTTAGGGTTTTAAAGGGAAGAACCACCATATATTTTAAAGCTTTGGGAAGTTAAAATCAGTTTACTATGAGCCTTTTATACTGCTGGATGGTATCCTTTGAGTTATAACAAATGAAGAAAGAAATACTAATATTTCATAGATTCACAGTTCTTGCTGAACTTCACATATTCCATATCTATTGTGGCTTCTAACAAGGTGTCATAGACACTTTGGAGCTTATAGATCCACAAACCTTGTTACTATTAGAGTTGAAATATCTTTCCATATGAATCCCTTTGCTACAACAAAGGTCAGTGACACTTTGGAGCTTATGAATCTTTGGGGTTACCTACTAAGAAAATAAAAATCAACATAAACAACTTTTACCGAGAGTCTTTTAGCTTCAACGAAGGTCAGTAACACTTTGAAGCTTAAAGATTTTCAAGGTTTATGAAGTAAAACCACAAAGGTACTCAACAAGATGAAAACATCCCTGTTTCTAGCGCCAAAATGTAGTTGTATAAAATCTAACTGCTCCAATATAACAGCTTATCAAATAGTAAGAAGATAAACAAGTAAGACTAAGAATATAATAACAATCACACAAGAGATATACGTGGTTCAGTATGATTACCTACGTCCACGGGGTAAAGAACTTGATATTTACTTTGAAAAGATTAGACTTACAAAGATATGAACTCAATCTCACACAAAAACACTCAAAATGACTCTCTTACACTTGTTATTGCTTTCTTCTAATAACATAACCTCTCTCTTTGCTAGGCTTAATATTTATAGACAAAATGGACTATACAACCAAACTTCAGTGTTAGACGTTTGTATCCAGGTTGTTGTAGTTTATTCGGGAGCATGGCTCGAAGCTTTTGTTGTTATGCCCTGAATATCTTCCTGACTTCTCTCGATATGCAAGCTTTGTCTTGACTTGTTCTGGACACGACCCGAAATGAGAGTAGCTTCTTATCCTTTTCTTGGTCGCGACCCGAAGTAGAATGTGTTCATCGATTCTTGTCAGACACATTAAATGCTTCTGACCATGTCACGTGTGCTTTGTAAGCTCATTTAATGCTTTGTCTCTTCATTCAAACTTGACTATTGATCTTTTCTTTTACTTTCCATGCGTTATAATTTCCTATTGATGTGCTAGATATCTTATTTACCGTGTTAGACCTAGAAGACCTTTCCAGTGTTTTACTCTTATCTTAGTATCATAATCTCCCTCTTTGGATGTTTACATGTATCATCGGATATTTATCCATTACTTAATATCGAAGGCCCCTCTTAATGGCTGAATCAACAAATTGAGATGCTCCGAGCTCGAGGCTACTCTTTGGATCTCGCCAACCAAGGCTTGGTTAGTCTCATTGTGCTTAGCAACTATGGGCTCAAGGGTGACTATGACTTCTCTGGCCCTACTATAGAAAGGGGTTCGGAGTACGATCAGTTGGCGAAGCCTGGGCATCGAGCTCTTGGTTGATTGACTCCCCGACGAGAGCGAAATGGGAGCAGCCTAAACCGTGAAAACGGGGTTGTGGGAGAGCAATACAAGCGTCGTGCTGCTAGGCGAAGCGGTGGAGTGCTGCACCCTAGATGGCGAGAGTTTTAGTACGAAAGGCCCACCCCAAACCGCGAATAGTCCCACGCGGGCTACGCGGCTTAATCCCGATCACTCCCTAAGGAATAGGCGCCAATAATAGAACGCACATCAGAGAGTACTCCCCGTGAAAGTCTAATAAGGCTGGGTTCCAAAGCCCCTTTATTAAGAGCTGGAGCAATCCTTACTGGAACCAGAATGCATTTCATGAGAAATGTTCCGAAGTCGTGGAACAAGTAGTCAGAAATGACTTTGAGATTGATGAGACGACTTCGAAAAGAGAACGCAATCCAGGGTTCTGTACCAGCATTCTGATGTCTTTCTCGTATTCATTAGACCTGTCCAATACATATTCAAGTCCCTGGTCTTGTTCCTATTTATGAATGCACCAATTGAATGAACCCCTAACCGTTTCCCGTACCTCTATTGAAACAGAATGGTTTCATGTTCCTTCATCGATTGGTTATTCCTTTCTCTTCGTCTCTCTTTTTCCCATTTTGGTCTCGATTTAGAAAGACCAAGCTAAGCCGTCGAAACAGGGAAATTATAGCCCTTGAAAGCAGCCCACTTCAGAGTCTCTCACGTGTCCAAGGCCTTAACCTGCATATTCACTTTGAGAACCTGCTGACCAAGTGGGATGCTTGCTCTTTCAGTGGATTCGGGTCCCTCTGATCGTCCAGCTCGTCGAATCTGATGCGGAAAAGATTTCTTGCGAGAAACCTATCCAACCAATCGCTAATGACAAAAAGAAGCAAGATTCACAAAAATTACTTGTCATGTTAGAAGGGATGAAATTGATTGGAGCTGGAGCATTTCGGACCTCAACATCCTGCTGCTCATGGTGTTTCACGATCAGTGTTGGAAATGAACGGAGAAGTAGTAGAACGTGCGGAACCACATATTGGATCACTACCCCTACTTAACCTCGACGGTTATGACATGATGCCCTTAAAGCCTATACCCGATGAATAGGCCCTTGTAACCATGTTATATTTCCCACCTATTTCATAGGAGGATTTTTCTAACTCCTAATGAATGAAGGGCCTTTAGTCTTCTATTTTTCAAGAAAGCCTGATCACCCTCGTTGTACTTACTCTTTCGAAGGGTCACCCGTTAAAGCCGTTTTTTCTTGAACCTTTAATCTCTCCACATCACTCTTAGGGATTCGAGTGAAGCAGAGGACAAAATTTTGCATTGATCCTGGGAATATTAATGAGATATAGAAGGGTGTCCATATATATCTTTTTAATCAAAAAATTTAAAAAAGAGTGTCGTTTACGTATTAATCTAGCACTTCTTCTTTGGAATATCCGCCAAAAATTCAGTCGAGTGATTTATGGACTCGACCAGCGGGAGAGGGAAATACCATTTCAATCCACTCTATTTCTCTCCCTTCAGCATGCTGGTTTCAGGAAGTGACAAACAAACCAAAGGCACTTTCGATTGCAGGTGTAACCAACCCGCTATTAAGGATATGACAGAAAGAAATAATAAAAAAAGAGCTCCGGTATAAAGATACAAGCCTTACTGCCAGTATGCTTCCACTTGGTCTCTTTTGCATACAAGTGCCTTGTGTTAGTTCTATTGGTAGCTTTCATGCGATAGTGTGTACGTCGAGTAAATGTATCATAGCTATCCTTACAATTTCAGGCCTTTTACAATAGAGACTCGTCTCTACAGACCAAATCACTCGCCTCCTATACAAAAGCTAATGAGGTGCTCTAAAATGGAGAGAACATTAGGTCAGAAAAGTTGCTACATGTTTATGTTTAGGTAACTTTACTACTAGTTTTTATATATGTTTTTTATTTCCATTTACGTCAATGGATGGGAATATTCATGTCTCCTACAGCAAAAAGTGGTTTCGAAAACCAAAACTAAGGAGCCATACCAGGAGTCTCATCCCACTCATCCCACACTAACGGATCAAAAACTTGCCGAGGAGAATCAGGAGACACTGGTGATCAAATACCACAAACCAAAGCATTATTTAGGTATCCACCAACTGGCCAAGTAAAAGCATGATTGCAGAAGCATGATCAGCAACATATCCTGGTATGCACCTCATGTAGTAAATGATGAGAATTCACCTCGCTTTGTGCAGATCATGGACATAGGCTACCCATCCATGACCATGAGACACTTTGGTATGCGTTGATGTCGCAACAAGACGGGTTATGATCGACCTTAGGCGGGTGGCGGGTTGAATTGTGTCAGTCCCCAAACAACTCTTTTTCACGGGTCAATTGAGTCAACCCTAAGTGGGTGAACCCATTATATACATTCAGTTATTTATCTCTCTCAGTCTCTTTCTCATGGTTATACTAGGTTACAACCTTGCCGTAACGGCATAGAATGCCACTGCATAAAGTGTCCATTGTGTTTGTTTTTTCCATTTGACTGGGACTTACGTATGAATGGTATGAATACCATTTCAATTCAAGATAGCACTAGACGAAGTAGAAGGATTAAAAAGAAAAAAAAAGGATTATGGGAAGCTAATTGGATACTGCAACATAATGAAGGTTTTATCATGCAGATAGTTATTACGGGAAAATAGATCTATTGCCCAAGATTTTTTAATTTGTGGTTCTAGTGGACTTGTAAAAATTAGAGATGGGTGAAATGGACATAAAATAATTTAGACAATTATATCCCTCACTTTTATAATTATTTCTTTTTTATCCTTTCTTTCTCCAATTTAAAAAAAAATCACAAAAACACTCATAACTCTCAAAATATATATCTGATTTTAATAAAACTTATATTTTTGGAAAAGATTTTAAATTCTTTTCAAAACAAGATCCATTGTTGATAGTAAATTCGGAAAAAAAAAGTTCGAAAGAAAATAACTAGGATGAAACTAGTTGCATCCTGAATTAAAATAAAATAGAAAAATTTATTCAAAATTAGCTTGGATGAAACTGGATGCATCCTGTTTTAAACTAAGAAAATAAAAATATTCGAATAATAGCTAGGATGAAACTGGTTGCATCATGATTTAAAATAAAATTGAAAAAAAATATTCGAATAATAGCTAGGATGAAACTGGTTACATCCTGGTTTAAAATAAAATTAAAAAAAAATATTCGAATAATATCTAGGATGAAACTAGTATCATCATGTTCAAAACACTCTAAAAAAATTGGTACATGGCTCAAAAGTGCTTGAGAAGAAGAAAAATAGCTAAAAATAACAAAACAGGAAATCTGCAACGTTTTTCTAGTGATACAAATTAACTGTTACAATAAAGCTGAAGATAAACGTTGCAAATCTAAAAATAAACGTTGCAAATCTGAAAATAAACGTTGCTGATTGGTTGAAGAAACCGTTGCAGCTGAAAATAAACGTTGCTAAGATGAAAAACAACTTTGCTAATGGTTGAAGAAACCGTTGCAGCTTAAGATAAACGTTGCAAAGCTGAAGAACAACGTTGCTAATGGGTTGAAGAAACAGTTGCCTTTTCTCTGTTCTTCCCGTCTTCTTCAACAGCAGCAGCAAAAAAAATTCTGAAAAATTGATTTTTTTTCGCTCTTTAATTATCTGCTAACAATCACTTATCAAAACCAACCGTTACCAACCAATAAAACTTGAAGCTAAGATTTATATCCCGCTCTCATCTCACTCTCCGACACAAACACCACCAGGTTCTGAAGATAAAAAATGGCTACTCGTCTTCCCAACCAGATTCTCAGCCCAAATTCTCATCTATCCATCACTCCCCAACAATCAAAACTAATCGGAATCTCTTTCTGACCTTATAAGCTACCTAGAAGAACTGGAAAACAAGCACTAAAATGTAGCTTAGTTGATTCATCAGGAACAGAATCAAAAGTAAAAGCACCCTTCAATTAGTGGATCAATCAACTGCAAATGAATTTTTATCTAAACTCCGTTATCTCTTACGTACCATGATGCAAGGGGTGGGTAAATCCATCTAAACAAACAAGGATCGAATAATTTACCAACTTCTCAACAATTCAACAACCTGACATATATGAGGGAGATTTAATTTTCGAGTGCATTTTATGCAAATTATTAATATTAATTAATTGTTGTCAGTTGGCTTTGGCAAAGTTGTATTCGCTAGATTTTAGTGGTCGAGGAAAAGACATTTGGGTTTTAGTAGGAACAGAAAATAGCGTGTAATATATAGGTAAGGGAATTGTAGTCAACTATTACAAAAATAAAAACATATATTTGGATGAAATACCCAATCTAGGATATTCGAGAAGTATCTAAGGGAATCATGGGTATTAAAGAAGAATCTAAGTTTACTTGTCTTCTACACCCAGGACATATAAAATATGGGTTATTAAACCAATAAACTATAATTATTAAGACTTTAGTTATGCAGAAGTTATAATGTGTGAGGATATAATGTGTCATTTTTATCAATCTGACCCAAAACAAATAGTGATATATTTAATGAAGTTTTTACAACGTTAAAGTTAATAGAGGGACCTTAAACTATCAGTAAAAAAAAAGACGAGATCGTAATTGAGAAGAAGAATCTGTTAAAGTTTATAGAGGGACCTTAAACTATCAGTAAAAAAAAGAGAGGAAACGAGATCACAATTAAGAAGAAGAATCGATATCTAAAGACTTAAAGGTCTAGACAAATAAAACTTCCACGTTGAACGGTGATAAAACCCTCATTTCCTATTAGCCAAAATAAGGTTTTTGTGGTTTCTATGAAACGAGAGTTTTGGTAAGGACACTTGGCAACATATGATTGGTTTAAAAAAATTAGGGAAAAAACAATAAAAAGGGAAACTTTTCCTTACCGTGTTTTAAACTCTAAGGAATAGTCTCCAAAACCAAATTCAATTTGGAATTCGTTAGTATTTCGATTCCAAAGTCGTGAACCTAAAAAAAAAAGTGTAAACCTAACTGAAAACGGAATTCTGATAATCTACATAAAGGCTCTAATACTACAACATAAAGTATTACATACATACTACAATTTCTTTGGTATTTTCGATCTTTATCAAGATTGATCATCGTATTATTGAACTGACTGTGGACACTAGGTCCATTGACCATTCAGTCTGAGCCTCATGCTCATGGCTACACGATACACATGTACACAGTATAATACACGTAGAGTGTAACTTCACCTATGTCAAGTTATACAGTATATGCTATCAGGAAAAAAGACGCAAAAAATTCTGTGAAAATAAAAAAAACCTCAGTTAAACCTAAAACAATAGTATTAATATGAGACTAAAAGAAAAACCTAATCAAGGTTTAATGCATCGCGATGGAGCGGGGCCCACCACACCAAATAAAAAATATACCAGATGCGTAGCACGGGTACAAATCACTTATGCCAAGTTATACAGTATATGTTATTAGGAAAAAAAAAAACCAAAAAATTACGCGAAAAAAAAAACTCAATTAAACCTAAAATAACAGTACTAATACGAGATCAAAAACAAAACTTAATCAAGATTTAATGCATCACGACGGAAGTAGACAAAACAAAATACAATATCCGTATGAACGAATAGTGTCCTATTTGCATCCGTATACACCCTTAAACAACGGGCACAAATCTAGTAGGACTTTATAGACCCAACGTTCAAAACACACAGCTGGAAGAAACAACTACCAAAGACTGAATTGTAACTAAATTTTTAGCTACTTAAGATTCTAGTACAAACCCTAATAAATGGATTTATCTGGGTATAATGATTTTTTTGGGACAACCAAATTCGTAACATTGTTTGGTATAATAGATTAAAGACAGAACATGCAAAAGAAAGAGAATTCAATCGTACAACACATGTTGGACCATAGATATCATCAATAAGCGACAGGAAAACACGAATTTTCTAGACAGTTTAAAATAACGACACACCTTTAATTTTGAAACATAAAATGATGACACAACCAGGCTGCTACGTAAATGATGTCTATGTGAGTGAAGTCATATGTCGTAAAAATTGATCAGAGTATAACTTGAGAAGCTCAGATACTACCTTCTTTGAACCTTGATTTAGCTTATTGATTCATACTTAAACATCAAGAATTCAACGTTTTGATTATATATACTGCTACCACGAACCCTTCTTCTTGCTGTGTCTCAAAAGAAGAACCCCCCATTTTACCAATCTTGTATTCATTTCACCACCAAGAAAGAAACTTGTTCCTATTTCGTACATGTTAATGAGTGATTAGTTGGATATTGAAACTATAAAGTCTTCATCTATGCATTCTATATTTTAGTATCAATGTAACAATAACATTAATTTGCTAAAAGTGACTATTCTATTTCTGGTCTTCAAACATTGTCTTTTACTGTTCCCGACTTCCCGTATTTAATATAAGTCAGCTTTCTAGGATCATGATTGTAGTTTCGTTATAAGTTCTGATTAAATGATTGATTAGGATGTTTGATTAGATACTAATAACCATGATATTTATTTTCCTTAATTATGTACCAAAGAGATAAAGAACAGGATCACGTCATTACCCAGCAATCTTCATGTAAATCTATTTCTGCTCAAAAACGGTTAACAAACGACCGAATGAACATTGTCAAAACCGACAGCCCACAATTAAGTTAAATACTCCTTCCAGTTGTTAAATTTAAAATTGAGTTATTTAGTTTGTGCCGTTTTTAATACCAATAATTCTATTCAGCCCACATTCGAGCCCACTGCTGATGTGGCGCTGACGTCGCTTAACTTTTTTATTTCTGTGGACTTTTTTGCTTCTTCACGCTGCGCGTCTTTCCTCCGTATAATTTTTACTCCGGCTACGATATGGCCGGCCCACATACTTAGAGTATATTCTTTTTATTTTTAACACATTAAAATTAAAATTAAATTATTTTTTTTCAAATAGATCCTATTTTTTAAAATTTAAAGGTGACTATCTTTAGGAATACTTTTATATAAAAAAAAATATAAAAAAATAGGAAATATTTTGATGTGGTAATAGATAAAGAGGGACCACATATTTAAAGTACGTGGCTGACTACTCGTAACCATCGGGTATTGTTTCTTTCTTCTTGTTTTCCCTCCGGTGGTCTCTCCCTACCATGAATCTATAAAAGAAAACAAACATCAAAGAAGAAGAAGGACTACTACTAGGCAAGTTGTCTTTTGTTCTTCATTGCGCTCTTCCTCTCAGAGTCTTTTAGAGAGTTCTCAAGTTAGGGTCTAATTGATTCATAAAATTTCACAACTTGGGTATGTTTTTTTTTTTCTTCAATTGATAAGATCTGCACCATCGGTTTTCAAATTAGAATATCAGATGGAATATTGAATTAAGGTTTAAAGTTTAGATGAGTTACAGAAAATTGAGTTTGAGTTTTTATAACATCAATTTTTGGGTTAATTCTGAATTGATTTCTATTGTTATATTTGAGCTTCAGTTGACTTGAAAATTTATTTATTTTACTCTATTTTCGTAGGGTTGTGATTTTGTAGGGAGCAAAACTTTATAGATTTGATAAGGATGTGAATCAGTGGAAAGAGAGAGGTGCTGGTTTTGTGAAAGTTTTGAAACTTAGAATTACATGGAAGGTTAT
The DNA here is from genome assembly GCA_023531435.1 of Papaver californicum. Classification (NCBI taxonomy): domain Eukaryota; kingdom Viridiplantae; phylum Streptophyta; class Magnoliopsida; order Ranunculales; family Papaveraceae; genus Papaver; species Papaver californicum. The sequence goes on from JAJJMC010030097.1 coordinate 342,707, forward strand.
GAGGCAAGCTAAGACTCACAAGATCTGTGTTAACCATTTCGGTATGTTTTTAACTTATTTTGGTTTCAGTGAGAATATTCTGTTTTGATTGGAGTGGTTGATCAATGATCATAATAAACATTACAGCAAAAGGAACTATTTAGAAAACTTAAACAACACCTCGATCCAAGAGAAGCATGCTTCTATTTTGCGGGAACTTAGGCCTTCAGACTTCGATTCAAGGGAAAAAAAATACTGGAAAAGATTCCCGTCAGAAGGATCAAAAGTTACACCGCCCCATCAAATGGCGGAATTCAGATAGAAGGATTATTGTCCCATGATATTTAGGTAATGCATTTTTCTTTTGAATTTGATTGCATTTGTTATTTATCGTGTTCAAATGATGATTCAATCCCAGTAGAGTTGTTCTCTCATTGATTCTTTTATTTTGGATTGCTATTTAGACATTTGAGTAAGTTGTTTGCGATAGATCGGGCTGATTACATGTTAGCCATTTGTGGCAATGATGCCCTCCGAGAGCTATCTTCCCCAGGGAAAAGCGGAAGCCTCTTTTACATGACACAAGATGACCTGTTTATGATAAAGACCATGAAGAAATCCAAAGTCAAGGTTAGATACCCGCCTTTCTACAACTAATTTGTCTCCTACTTCAACTAGGAGAACTCCTTTCAAGTAGTCTATATTTGAGTTCTATTTGTCATCGGGCCAAAATTTTGATTATGTCCACATTCTGCTCCCATTTTCAGGTACTTCTTAGGATGCTTTAGAGTTACTACCAGCATGTTTGTCACTACGAGAACTCCCTGGTTACGAAGTTCTTTGGGGTGCACAGCATGTTTGTCACTACGAGAACTCCCTGGTTACGAAGTTCTTTGGGGTGCACTGTGTGAAACCAGTTGGAGGTCAAAAGGTGCACCTGATGTTCACTTCAATTCGTTAAAATGTGTTCATTAATACCTCAAGAAATTTTATAACTTGATTTGTGCTCTAGGAAGTTTATAACTGTTTATGATGAAACACTCTTATGAAGTGCTACTAAAGATGCATATAATCCATTCTCGATACCCATTAACTTTTTGAAGTGAGAATAACATTGCCAAAAATAGGAGGAGAACTCTAAACAATTGATTCTCCTTATGATATATGCGATTGGCTGTAAGAAACACATACTTTGTCCATCTAATGACTGCTTTTGCACTCTAAACTTGGATGATTTGCTTTTAGGAACTGCATAGCTCTAGTAAACAAGGAGGCAAAAGCTAAGGCAGAGCTGCTACAAGGGGATAGCTGTAAGAAGGATTCTTCTTGCAGGTAATACGAAGTGACTGCACTGCCAAGTTGACTGAGATATACGGGAGCATCGCTAATTGGAAATTTGGTTTTGATAGTTGCGATGTATAGAGGAAAAGATAAACGACATAAGTCACTTTTACTGCTATATCAATTATCATGTTCATTTACATTGTTCCCCATTTTTAACTTGGCATCCTCTATTTAGTGTACTATATTGGTTAAGTGAATTAATCAGAACAGGTCCTCTTGTTTATCAGTTGCTGGTTTATAAATTTATTTGTGTTCTTCATTTTTAGTTTGTTATCATCTACTTCATTTTCGTCAGTTGCTTGTTTACAGAATGATCTTTTTAATATGTAGTACCAATATGATTGTTCAAGTATTATTTAATAAAATGGTGCAAAGGTTAATGAGCTAACTGTTTGATGAAATAAGTTGCAAGGGAAAAAAACGTCCATCATGTCAGAAATGCACTAATAATGGTAATGTTCTTTACAGTTGTTTAGTAGATATGCAGTATATATTCTGAAAGTATTCGATAACCATAAAAGGTTTACATTACAGAGGTAAGGTTCAAAATTTTCACATAAGAATTCATTCTGAAATTTTTGTGAACACATATGTCTATGCCTCAAAAAAGGAACAATATAAGGACCTGGTCAGAAAATTCTGCATTTTACGTGAAATAACAACAACCCATTACTTCCAGCAGTGGCCATGGATAAAACATTTTCTATCAAAGTCTTAAAACATTCAAAATAGTTAAAATTGAATCCCTTAAACATGTAAAAGGAGAAGGAAATTCTACATTTCTACTTACAACTTGGTGACAACTCTATAATCTCCTAGTACATAGCAAGTAAGACCAGACCATATGGATCATCTCCAACCCATGCATATACCACCCTCCATTTAAGTGATGCTTTGATTTCGTTTAACCCTTTCACTTCATTCACCCACAATATAAACCAACAAACATTCAGTAGTATTAAATATGAAAATGTCAGATCGAACTAAACACCTAAAATTCAAACTGAAAAATAAACTAAACCCAATTTCCTCTCAGGCCTAAATGATCTTATCTATTCAGAAATACCAAACAAACAAATTGAACCCTAAAGAATCGATCCAGATATGAAGAAAACTGAAATATAAATTGAGATCAACAACATACCATGTTTTAAAACTACATGAAATCCAATATGAGAAACATTTTAATTGAAAACTCTAAAGAAATTTACTCTACAAAAGAAATCAGGCTCACAAAACCGAAATTTAGTTATTAAAAATCAAAACAAATAAAAGTGGTGGACAATTTATACCTGAAGATGTTCGAGAAATCCAACTGAGGCTGATTATTCGTCTTCTAAAAACTCCTACGACAAAAACCAAAAGAGATTTCAAACCCTAACAGCAAATAAAATCAAGAAGAACAAAGAGACAAAAGGGGGAAAATTATATTTTCAAAGCCTAACTTTAGTTGCCGAAGTTGAGACATTTGTCAATGTTTTCCCAGAATTCCTTCCTCTCAAAAATTTCATCTCATAAAACCTCTCCTTTCCCTTTCCAATTTCTCCAGCGCAGTACATGTCTCCGAACAATAAACCGAACAATCTTCTATTATAGAACAATAAATCGAAATCAACATAGAGATAAAATCTTAAACTTCGATGATGCATTGATCTGTTTAAGTACTAAACATCTTTGTTCCATAGATCTAATGTTTGAAATTTTGGATGAGAAGAAAAAAAGGGTTTTTACTTCTGCTGTGGGAAATATATGGTTCAACATTTATAAAACAGAGGGAGTATACAGTAGGAATTGGGTTGAGTGCAATCAATTTACAACATCATAAAATCGCTATATCAAAACGAATCAAAACCAGTAAAAGCTATAATACCAGCAATTAATGTGATTAGAAAAGACCAAGTTGAACGCCATGATTCGGTATATTCTCATCTAAATCTGATTACTAATGGACGTTTTGGTAACCAATAAGATATATTCTAATGATTTGAGGTTGTATTCTCTTAGTTTTCGTTTTTCTTAAAAAAAAAGTCGTAGACATTTTTTCTGATAAAGAAGGAATAACAAGATGATAAAGCTAGGTTTTATTTACCCATATAAAACCGGTTTACAAAAACTTAGACTAAAAAGTGTGGGTTGTATTTATCTTAATTTTAGGTTGTATCTAGCCTGACCAATTCGAAAATAATTTGGGGTTATTTATTTAAACTCGTCTAAGAATAAAGGATAAGGAATGTTTAAAAATGATAAAAATATTAAATTAGAACCTTCAATTGGGGATATTTAAGATTATACTCACCTAGAAAAACTGATAAAGGGTGTTTTTTAAGTTGTGAAATTACCAAGTTACCCTTTATTCATAATTTTAGTTGGACACAGTCGGCATAATAAGATGTTATCGCCTATGCCAACAAAAGCTTAAAGTTTTTTTCCAATTTTAGGCCGCATTCGACATAGTTGGTGACTTCCGACTATGCCGACTGTACAACCAAGAATAACTTTCATGGAGGAATACCTGTTGTCGGTATAAAATGAGTTTGAATACCAACCAATAATAAGGAATCGACATTGTTTTTAAACTTCGACCATGTCGACTGCGAGCCTTTTCAACTCAACAACCATGACGAATCGAACTAAAAAAAATCACATTCTACCCCATTTGGTCCTATACCTGAGTATTGGGAGTATTTGTATCTTTAGCTTCTTCATTTTTCAGGGTTGGTTCTTCACTTGAACCTTCATGCTCATAAATGTCTTGATTTAGGGGATTTTCATAGATGAAATTTTGATTATCTACAAAATGTTACAATTGATAATTGTTATCAAAAGCAACGTAAACACCTTCTTCTTGTTGAGATGAAGATTCCGCAACATCAAATTCCTCACCAGAATATCTCATTTCTATTAAATCTCCCCAAATCCCAAATTTTCCTACACTTCTTTTCTTCCTGTTCCTCTTTTTTTCTCTATTTCTCTATAAATAACAAATAACACTCTAACTATAAATCTTAAGTTTTATTTAAAATAATCTATTAACTAACAACTAATTGATCAAGGGTTATCTAGGTATTACGAAAAATCTATGAATAAGGGGTTCTAATATTGCTTCTAAATAATCATATTTTGTTTTATTAGGTATCCACAAATTTGTTAAAAAAAAGGTATTCCTCAATTGAAGGTTCTTAAGTTACCTTCAAATTACATTTCTATCTTTATTCTTAATACTAAACATTTTTTCTTTTCCTTTTCCTTTTTATTTTTAGATTTAATATTTTAATATTTTATATATTTATAATTTTATAATTTTATATTTTTTTTTTATTTTTAATAAGCCAAAAATATATGAAAACAAGAAGTTAAGAAAAAATAAAAAGAATTAAGCTATTGTTTTTTAAAAAAAATTCTAATTTTTTTTCGAGCACTGAATCTGAAGTTTAAACTCTCTGTGAAGTTCATATGGCCAAAATAATATAAGCTTCTATTAATTTCATGATTTGAATCGCTTGAAATCAACAAATTATTTGAAAATATTTCTAGGGTTTACAGTTACATGACATAATTGGTCGGGATAACTTAGATTTTATCTACCGATTATGTATGGTATTCTTTATTTATGAAGAAATCAACTATAATAAGTAGGTTATCTACCGATTATGTCCAGTAACTTCCTTTGTCTTCCTAATTTTTGACATAACCGGTAGGTATGGTTTCATTGCTACCGATTATAATTCAGTGTTAGAACTAATGTGACACAATCAGCATGACGAATTTTTAAATATCTATCGATTACGCTATAATCGGTAGACAATTAAAATCCTAATTATGTCGATTATAACCTAAAAACTATTTAGGTTTTCTAGACATGAAAATCTAAATAATCGGCAGATAATTGTAGTTAATTTTTGGCAATTGTATAATTCAAAAGTTTTAAATTTAGATTTATTTTTCAAATTTGGAATATTTTCATATTCGGTAGATTTCGAACTTGACGAACCTACCGATTATAGGATTTTAATATTTTAAATTTGAAAAAAAAATCAATTTAGGACTACTTATATAATCAATAGTTTATAAACTACCAATTATTGTTGTTTTTTTAAATTAAAAGTTTAAGAACTGAAATAAAATAAATAAATAAATTAATTAACTAATTAATTATAATTTAAAATTAATATAATTTATTAACACTAATTAGTCAACCGTAAGTTAATTATTAATAAAAATAGGTGGGTAAATTTTTTTATAATTACTTTAAAATATTTCTATTTTATTTTATTTTATTATATAAGCCCAAATTATTTTGAGGTAACCCTCAAATTGGTTAGGGTATTTAGTCACAACCTTCCCTAAATATTGGTATTGGTTTTAGAATTTTTTTTATTTTTTCCTCAAGCAAGTAATGTCTATACAGGTATTCGGTTTTAGCAATGTCTACACAGGTGTTCGGTTTTAGCAATGTCTGTACAGGTGTTTATTTTGGCGTAATTCTTAGTTATCTATATAAACTACGTCAATATATATACATGTTTACATTTTGAAGTCATACTCGATCGGTCCCATTATATATGTTGGGTTTCTTTAATAAGTATTTATGTAGGGAAAATATTTTAATAAAATGTCCATATTTTGACGTTAATGTACACATGGCAGTAAATCAGCTTTTATAAAGACATTTAAGCCCTCAAATCGTGTGACTCGGACCTGTTTGACTCGGATTGTCTAAACCTATTACTCGAAGTCATCAAGTTCATCCTTTACTTGAAAAATTGAACTTAATCGACAAATAAATTCCTTACCATCTGTTAAAGAAAACAATTTATCAATCTCTGAATCGCATAACATGAAATTCATATTTGAAAAATAATTAAAAAAATCACATTTGAGATTGAGAATCGCAAACCGAATTCCTAAATGTAACTCAGAAGTTAAAAGTGTTGAGGAGTTTAACTGCTCTTTGTGGAGTTTTCTCGAACAGCTTGGGGGCGTAATACCGATGACGAAATGATGAGGTTTCTGCTGATTTATTTCCCCTTTGATAGCTTAATTTTGCCCTGCAAACTTGAATCCATACACAGCCCATCAATCCTAATCCATCCAGGACCCTAAAGACTTCAACATCTAAGTCATTCATCCATTAAATCATCTTTCACAACCCCTTTTTTTTCCTACTGATTTCACGACCAAAACATCACCTACAACTAATTCATATGGGTTCTTCACAAAATTAAAATTTCTTAACTTCATTAGACTCTTCAAGAACTGGTAATACAGTGATATCAATTCTCTTTTCCTTTCTTTCCTCAAATCGGTTTCCAAAACCAAATTAACGTTTAATGTAAAAGCAAATTCACGTTTTAAACAACTTCTGGGTCCTGATAACAACACAAACTCTTCTGATTCAACACACTTCCCCATTTTCCAAATAAAATTAATCAACTAATTGATCTGTTCACATAAACATTGAAGTGAAACCCGTAAGAAATGGAGGACAAAAGGGAAGGAAGGAGGCGGAGGAAGCAGAGAAAGAAAATGGATGGAGGAGTGATGGTTCTATTTTGATAATAGGGTTGAAAGGCTAATTATGTAACTACCACATCAAAATCTCTTCTCAACAGGTGAGAAATTGAAAATCAACGAGACTTTGACCAAACGTAACTGCGGCAAACGGTATGAGTCGGTATGACATTTAATTAAGTTTGAAAAAACGGGTTAGCTTATCAATTGGTTTTTTCCGTACGGACATTTTTTAAAATTCCTATATGTGTTTACATTTTGAAGTCATACTCCATCGGTCCTATTTTATTTGACCGCAAAAAAAAAACTAATAAAATTAAGAAGACCAAAGAATTTTATAAACTACCTTTATTAAGTATCATATTGTAGATTAAAAAATATTTAAAAATATATTTGAGAGCTAATAATAAAACCATTATCTACAGAAGATAAATATTTTTTTCGTTTTAGAATGATAGACAAAGTTTTTCTAAATGAGCATATTAAAAAGATAGGTTTATTTTTATTTAAATAAAGTCATATTATTAGTTTATTAATTTATTTATAGAGGGTCATTTCTCTCTTCTCTTTTTATCTAATATCACATGTAGGGATCATATAGAGAAAAAGGGTAAACTAGAAAAAAACATGAAAAAATAACTACAATAATTGGTTTTCTTAATCTTTATACTAAACTAAACTAGCTTATCTTTTTAAAACGGAGGGAGTAATATTTTTTAACTAACAAAAATAATATTTAATGACAAAAATATTAGGACGATAGTATCATGTTCAAAAGGCCACAACGCTTATAGACCGATCAATAACTTATGCCACTAATACAATGAATTTAACCAACCAATCCCTAATAAAAAATTTATTTGAATATCTTGAATTACCATTATAGGTATTTAAAATGGGTGAAGGAGTAAAGATGAGTTTTTAAGGTTTTATTTAAGAGTTGCAGAAGGTTGAACATGAACAATCTTCGCCTAAACCACGATAATGGTTGTTCAAAGATTGCTTCAGCCTTCATGATGATGTGTTGGCAGGGTAGAAATATTCTCTGTAATCAACGTTGACTGAGGTGGAGGAAGAAATGGTTGGGGACCTTGGGTCTTTGTACTTAGAAGTTGTATTGTTCTGGATAATTGAACTCACATGACTAGCTAAAAAGATTCGATACTCAGACTTGTGAAGATTTGATTTTTAAACCTAATTTTTATACTAAAAATAAAGAAGATTAAAGTAAAATTGATTTAAGATTCTGGAAAGAACCGAGACTAAGGATTCCACCATTAGCCAATTTTTCAAGTGACTTAGCATTAATAATTATCTTGCAACTCATACATTCAATTGATTCTAAATATTGACAAAGTTAGATTTTCAAAATAATAGTTATAAATCAAAAGTATGAGACATTAATAGCTCTAAACTAAGCATGATCCATCAAAAGAAAACACAACTAATTGATAAAAATCATTATTTCAAGTTTAATTCAAAGTAAATAATCATAAAAGAATTATAATTTTTTTTAATAAGATAAAAATATACAACTTTATTATTGGAAAATGGCTTCCTCCGCCGCCTCAGCAATGGGATCTAGCTCCTCATGTTGTAAACAGTCTCAAGATGTGTACTCATGGCTCAAAAATTGTTTACAAAGGATGAAAAGAGTGAAAATTATGTAAACAGAGAGTTTGCAACGGCGTAATGGTGTTGCAGACAACTGTTTCCACTGTTACAGAAAGAAAGTACTTCCACTGAAGATAAACGTTACTGTTCTGAAGATATCCGATATAAATGGGTTGAAGAAACCGTTGCAACTGAAGATAAATGTTGCAAAGATGAAGATATTCGTTGTTGTTTAGTTGAAGAAATCGTCGCCTATTCCTGTTCTTCCCTACAACATCAATACTTTTTTTTCTTCCTATTTTTTTCAATTGAAGCTCCTCTCTTTTTTACTCGATATCTTTTCTTTATAGAGGTTCCACAAACCCTAACTAGTCCTCCTGGATCGATAAAGACTCAAAGATCAATCCAAAACAAAATCTAAATCTCGTTAATCCAAAACAAAGAATATTTCTTTTTTCCGGTTACAACTTCGACTTCCAACCAATTTTTACGGCCTTAACCTCTATCTTTGACGTGATTAAACATATATATAAAGTTTTTTCTTATTGGGATATCGAAACACCTTCGAAATCCCATAAAATTCGCGTCCAGATTGACTCAGAACTCTTCACGCGTAGAAGATGTGTTTCCCGCCAATTTCGGATTTCAAACAAACTAGAGTGGGTGCCTTAATCAATTTTCCAGGGTGCTTTTAGTAACTTTTTGAGCTAATTTTTCCACAAAAGTTTATTTCCCAAAAATACCTACAAAGACATAAAAACCCATAATAAGTACAAAATCGAGCAATAGTAATATAGAGAATTGAGCACAATTTAGACACAAAAATGTGTCTATCAACGGGATGAGATGAGGTTGAACGTCAAAGTTTTTTGGTCGGCCATGCATGGCTTGTAAAGTCTGTATTCCCCTTTGTGGGTCCTTTTAATGAGCATGAAGGGCTTTGTTATACGATTGAAAGATTTTGTATGACTCAAAATCTCAGACTCATGGTGCCAGCCGTAGGCATGCTTATAAAACCGAGGATGAGGCTTTTTTTCTCAGAGAATGAGGCTTGTGCCTGATAAGAATGTATCATATTCGCACGAGACTAAATAGCACATTGACTTAACTAGTGAGTCTCATGGGAATGTACTAGTATTTGGTCATGATGATCACATAAATGAGGCTTGTCATTACGTCTTAGATAAATATCTCATGTTCTCAACTAGGTTAAAGAGCATGTGATTTGACCAGTGTTTCTCGTAGGGACATTACTAGGAGTCAATCATGAGGCTCTTATGAGTAAGCCTCACATGGGTGAGGCTCTCGTGGGTTTCCATGCACGATTAGGTCTAAAGACCTTATTTTTACTCTGTGGACCAGAGTGTAAATTATGATCAAGTTGCGCTCATTGAGACTTATGCTCGTTTGACTGAGACCTGAGTCTTATTCATGAAGACATGGGTCTTAGTCATGAAGACTTTGAGTCTTGAGTTTTTGTCATGGAAACCTGAGTCTTGACTTGATTCTTAGTCACATAGACCAATACCTTGAGATTACTAGTATCAAAATTAGAATAACTTCCAAATTCAACGGCCATAGATTGAAGGCTTATTATGCAAACTTTCATACGATGAATGTAGACGTGATTATACTTGAAGATTTGATCCATGTGGAAGAGTAATTCGAGCAAGTAGAGAGTCGGGATGACGAATTTAAACCAAGATCTAAATAAGAGGAAACCCATAGGTTTTGTATCTTAATCCCTTTTATTCTTAGTTTTTCATAGTTTGCATATCATAGCTGCATTCCCATGTTTAATTTCATAGAGTCCTAAATCTATAATGAAGGAAATTTTTATGAAAAAATTTCTCGTCAAAAAATTATGATCGCACACCGATCAATGAAAAGGCTCTAGAGACTTCGTTTGGAGTCCGAACTGAGTGTTTGAACCCCAATTTTGGAGAGGAAAGCCTCACCTTTCTTTTGAAAAATAAAATTTGAATTTGAAGTCTATTAGGTTTGAGCGATTGGCCTGGAAAATTTAGCTCCGGATTTTTCCATAATTTTTTCAGGTTGCATGTCAGTTACTCTAGAGGCCATTACTTTCAGACCGTCTTTTGACACGTTATATAAAAGATGTAGACGAACAACATTTGTCAAGGATGTTTCGTTTAATTCCTTACAAATATGTACAATTTCGAGGTTACTATGGTGCTACGTCGGAAATCAGAAATTTCGGTTTTGGACGTTGAGGACAATGTGAAGTTTAAGTATGGGGGAGTATTTGGCATATAAATTTTTTATTTTTTAGTTAGTGTTTACTTTCGTAGGTAAACTTTTTCGATTTTTTGTATATATTTGCTTGAACCTCCAAGTTTTAGAGATTTTAGAGTCACGTAGTATACTTTTTTGCTAAGTTTACATACGGAATTCTTACCAAATACCCGAACTTGTAAGTCCTAGAGAACTTATGTTTGGTATTAATCGTTGAGAGAGTAATCTTGATGAATATAACCATGCCGGTGGAAAATTAGGTTGCATAATGAATGAAGTACTAGGGAGTTAATCAATTATTAGTGAAGACTACCTATTGAGTGAAGCACCAAACCTTCAACATATGTTTAGAGTGTTTCATCTGCGCTAACTCTGATTAGAATGATGAACTACTCAACCTCGCACCCCTTCAGCACTTTTTGATCTTTTGAGTGCTAATTATATCAATCATGAGGGGGATATCGAAATTGCAAACTAACCTCATCTTGTAGTCTGAATTGCAGGACGCACCACTCAGTGACCATAGAAATATATCGTCATCATCAACAAGCGGAGCAATACCAATTTATGAAGAAGTTGAAGACGTTTAAGGTTAACAAACAATAAAAAAGGAGCGTAAATTACATATTCAGGTGAAAATATGAAAAAAAAAGCATAAATATGTGAATTTTTGAAGTTTATACGAGCAAGACAATACCAAAGTTATGAAGAATCAAGTGCTAAAATCTTTGTACTAAAGTAATCATTATATATATATTGATCAAGGCCGTAGAGAAGAAGAAGTCCATAAAAAATGGAGTACAAGTTGTCAAAGTTTTACGAAATTCGAGAGTTTATTATCAAAAGTCGAAGCCGAAGACGAAGACTAGGTTGTTTTTACTGGACATTAGAGAGTGACGTTGAATGTAGATTGGATGATAAGGTTGGTGAGCATTCCCATCCTAGCATATGGGTTATTTCCTTTCTTTGAGATCATCAGAAATTGAAAATAAACGTCACCTTTCTGTGTGTAAGTATTATCTTCTTTATTCTTTCTTACACACATGTACTGCTATCTATTTCTATATTTTTATTAGTAACCGACCGGTGAGGCAGAAGTCGAGGCGAAATGCTTATTGGTTGATCTTAGGTTGTGTTCTGTCGTATGGTATTGGTTTGACATATTACACTCTCTTTCTCGATAATTAAGCGTTTTTATGATTTAAGAATAATATTCTTTTGTACTTCTAAATTCTTATTTATAGGTGCAGAAAATTTGTGTATGATAAAACATAATGCATACTTAGTATGCGATAAGAACAAACCACCAGATTATGATTTAAACTCCAGTCCAAGAAAATAATGAAGAGAACCAAGATCTTTAACATGAAAGTGATAACCAAATTTAGTTATTAGATCATAAATATAGTTAAAACCGTTATTAGTAACCAAAAATCATCATTATAGACTAACACGATGGTTAGCCTCTTGTCAAGCTTCTGAACAAACAAAAAAGTATCTGCTTGAGTAACAAATCCAATATCAAGAAGAACATCAACTAATTTTGCATACCATGCTCTATGTGTATGTTTCAGGACATAAATGGATTTGTGGAGCCTACAGACATATGAAGGATGAAGAGAATCTTGAAACCTAGATGGTTGAGTCATATAAACCAGTTCATCCAAATCTCTATGTAAAAATGCATTTTCCGCATCAAATTGTGAAATATGCCAATTAAAGTTGACTGCAAGAGACATAATGAGTCTAATAGTGGTGGATTTAACAACTAGTGGTCTCTGGAAAGTCATTGCATATTGTTGATGGAACCCTTTTGTAACTACTTTGGCTTTATATTTGTCTAGAGAACCATTAACACCGTATTTAACCCTAAAGGCCCACTTACAATCAACTAAGTTCTAACCAGGTGTAGGTGGTACTTAAGTCAAAGTGCCTCCTTGTGTTAAGGCATCAACTCACTAGCCAGATCTTCTCTCCACTTAGGATCCTTGTTAACTTGTGAGAATCAGGTAGATCCTGGTTGAGTTTTGTCAGATTTTAAAACAACATGTAATTTATGCATAGTGAACAATAACATAAGCCTGAAAATTATATTTTTGCCTTTAGTAACCATGGAGTAATCATTCTGAGAAACAAGATGTGAGACAAGGGTACATGCATGAACAAATGAAATCTCACATGAAAATGGTATGTGAGAAGGAGCTACAATAATGAGAGAAACAATTGAAGCTACAAGACTGGTAGTAGAAGTTGCAACATTAGAAAATTGTAAAGAGGAATAAGAAATCATTAAAAACAACATGTATACTAATATAGACTTCATCATTTATCGGAGATCCAGTTGTTCATCTTCAATTTTCTTCAGATTACAAGAAGGAAGGAACATACCTTGTACTTTGACGAAAAATATGAAGCTTAGTACGCATGAAATTGAATTGCATGATAGTATACATATTTTAAAAAACGATCCTCAATACTCTTACACAAACCAACAGACATAGAAGCACCAACAACATAACCAATTACCGAATTTGAAATTGTTGACTAAATCCACATAAGTAATGTTGAATCATCACTTTTCCAAGTAGTAAATAATGTTGCAAATGCATTATGCAACAACTTTTTTGTTAGCACTGAAATCAACCAAAAAATGTTTGCATGATGTATTATGCAGATTGAAATCAACCAAAAAATAGTTGCATAATCTATTATGCAGCTACAAAAATGGATGCATAACCTATTATGCAGTCGTATAATGCATTATGCAGCCATTTTTTTTGTTAGCACTTAAATCAACCAAAAAATGGTTGCGTAATCTATTATGCAGCTATAGAACTGGTTGCAAAACCTGTTATGCAGTCAAAAAAATGGTTACATAATTCGAGAAAATGCACTTTTTTGTTAGCACCGAAATCGAACAAAAAATGGCGGCATAATCTGTTACGCAGCTAAAAAAACAACTGCATAACCAGTTATGCAATCAAGAAAATGACTACATATATAATATAACTTCTTTAATATAATACTCGATAATATAATATTCTCGCTAAAATAATAAAAAAATTTGGTCCCGGTTCAAGCTCTTATTGCTAAAATAATAAATTCTATAATATCATAATATAATACATTTCAAACAAATTTCTTAAGTATTAATAGGTCCCAAATAATATATATAATAATAATTTTACTAAAATGAAATAAAATAATAATTTTCATACATGTCGAATTTTTCAAAATATGATTCAATATCGTTTTTTTTTTTTTTAAATTCAAATCAAGTTGTATTTGTTCGTAATGCACTCAAAAGATACGGAACCCCATAATTATATTTCAACGAATTATTCAATGGTTAAATATTTTAGGTATATTATATCAAACTAGCTATTCAAAACTAGAAATTATTCTTTAAATCGATAATATATTAACTTATTTATAAAATATAATATTTTTATAAAATAATAAGATTATTATATTATAGAAATTATACTTTATAACTTTTATATAGCCACTTTGATGACTGCATAACGATTTTTCATCTACTAACCATTTTGCATCCGATAAAGTGGTTGCATAACACGCAAAAGTTGATGCATATGGATAATGATGTTGGCGTATTGTATATGCATGTTTTTTTACGCTTCCATTATGGTGGCTATATAACATTTTTGACGACTGCATAACAGGTTATGCATCCACTAGTCAACATTTGTGTCTAAAAGAACAATCACCTCTGACGTTTTCGTAAAAAATAAATTTGATATTATTGTTTGTATTCGTTGTGTAGATATCTTTAAAAGCTTTCCTACGAGATAAAATTTGTAAAATTCTAAGGTACGTTTTTTTAGATATGTTATATTCTAATTTTCTTACCAATTATATCCCTGAAAAATAGGATCTACCACTTTGCTGAGAACAGAGAAAATCCGAGACTTATTTTCTTGCCAGTTATACCATTTTAAAAGTACTTGTGTCTTGTTCCTCTCTTTCATATTTTCAAATAATTATGGGTCTGACTAGAAAATATTTTGGGCCTATGCATAAGAAAATAATTTATTTTGGGTCGGAGTCTAATTTTCCCTAAATTTGGGATGATTTTTTTGGGACCAATCTTTTTTTGAAGGGACCTTTAAATGATTAGTCCATCTATCCTTTGGTGATAAGGGGTGTCCTAATGTTGGTAAATGACCAGGTTATGATAGACACATTTATGTGTCTTATTTGATCTCACATTTATATTGTTAATGCTCTATTTTCGTATTAATAATGTTGTTTTGTATGCTTGTAGGTATTTTTGGAGAATAAACAATCGTGGAAAAATTAGATCAAAAAAAGTGTTAAAGGCACCCCCAGAAACATTAGAACGAAAAAAGAAGACAATTTTATTTTATTTTTTTTAGTTAATTTTAATTTTATTTAATATTTAGGGTTTGATTTATTTTTGTTTTTAGAAAATTGTATTAGGAAATCTTTTTGTTTTTGTATTTTTTTTGACTTTTTCTTTGGACTTTGGACTACTTTGGGACATTATTTTTATTTTTAAACCCTATAGAACTAAATATAAACTACACAAGGAAGTACGACAATTACGATATTGTCCCAGCTCCTCGGGTTCGTACACTGACATAGGAGTCGATGGCCTGAGTCGACTCTAACGGTTCATCGCCCGTCTGGAACGGGAGGTAAGACTCTAACCACCCACGAATCCCCTATCAGTGGGTTTTCTGGACTCCTTTGTGTGCATATATGCTGAGGACCTGAATATGAATTTACTTTTCTAGTAAAGGGCAAGAACTGACCATACAAGATAAGGACTCGGATTTCATCACTGTTTCATTCTTGCCCGCTTTAGGAACACGTTACCAAACGCAAACCTAAGCCTTAAAATTTGACTAGAAAGAGATCGATTGTATTGGTTCATGCCACCTTATAACCCAAGGAAACGTTTTCTAAAGAGGTAGGGTTATTCAAGCTCTATAGAGCTTATCCTACCTTTCTCGATCGACTTAATCTAATTCGGATCGGTCCAGCGAGGTTTGCTAAAAATGTAACTAGTCTTCTTTTGGGAGACTAGAAGCTCGTATAGAAACAATCTAAGTGGAGCATCATGCTTTTTGTTTGCTAGATTCAGTAGTTTTTCTTGGTCGAGTCATCCTTGCTTGTGTTTGTTTAGAGCCCCTTCCAGTAGGATTTATTTTTAGAGTTTATTTTTGTAAATATATTAGGAAGTTCTTGTTAGAAAATGTCGAACTGGTATTATGAGGACCAACACAATGAATATCCGACTGAATTCAAAATAAACATTATCCTCCTATCAACGTAGTGTGGATAGTAGTCGGGACCACCATCAACCTTTTGGAGGTTATTGCTCATACCAAGGTGATCACAATTACTATTCGTACATATACCCTTCATATGAACATGAAAATGAGAAAAATTCAAGTTCTTGTCTTGGAGGGATGCCCTAAAGCAGATGCGACCTAGTACTCCCAATGATGACCCAAATCCTTCTGTAGAAGAATCAACGAGCAGTTGCGATCTAGTACTCCTTATGATCTATTTGTTTCTCTAGAGAATTCTGTCAAGAAGTTGACTGAGAATACAAATAGGTTCATATTAAGTATGGGGGGGACAATTAGTAGTCCAACTCTTTCTCTAGAAGAATCCCTCAAGCAGTTAACTGAGAATACAAATAGATTTGCATTGAGTGTGAATGAAAGTCTTGCAAAGAATAATATTGCTCAAAATGATCTTAATTGCCAATATAGTTCTACCCTTGATAATTATTCACCTAGTCAAGAGGACGAGGATAGAATTGGTAACACTACTTATTTAGACGAGGTTCAAACATCTTCATACTATTATGATGATGAGGATAGTATTGACGAAGAACTTGAAATATACAGGCAGCGTGATCAAGAAATTGTCACTCCAATTGTGTTTTATGATGATAGTGTTATTTCTGGTTCAAATCAAAATAATTTTAACGATTATTCACCTACTCAAAAGGAAGAGGATTTAACTAGAGATACCACTGTTTTAAACGATGTAGAATTTTCTTGTTTTGAAGCCGATAATGGTTTAGAGGAACGGGTTTATCCTGAGAATACTGTTTTAGAGTCTAGCGATTTAGAAACAATAGTCTTAGATAACAAAGATAGACTCGTAGAGATTTTAAATATGAGTGAGGATGCACCTCCTGATTATAACCTAGAAGAACCAATTGACCATTTTCAAGAATCTGACGATCTAGAAATTAGGAAAACTGTGACTAGTCTATCTAAAGACACTGAAAATTCTAAGTTTGGGGGTGACTATCATGCTCCTTGTGCTTTACATTTCACTCTTAGAAAGGTCCCTAACTTGGGACTTGAAATTTGTACCTCTTCTATTTTACAAGATCATCTTCAAACTAGATTTCCTGAGCCTGGTGATGTCCAGAAAGAAGTTCAGTTGTTAGAGACCCATCCTATGGTTGATGTGGTCTACCTAGGCGATAATACCAAGATTGAGTTTGTTTTCTCACCAAAAATTTTCTTCCAATTGTGGGAACGTTTGAATTTCAAATTTGTCAGTTATTAAGTTTTGAGGCTAAGCCTAATTACTTTAGGAAATTAGAATCGACACATTTGCTTAAGAATGACCACCATTTTTATAGTAGTCAACTGTGTGAGTCCAATCTGATTAACTTTGAGGACCCATAATTATTCAGGTTATTATTATGTGCTTTAAATTTATTAGTTGACTTACTTCAGACTCTACAATCTGATTCTCCGGATCCTTCCAATGAAGAAATCCAACCCATAAAAATATTTTATCTAGACTCTTTTATAGAGCATGAACCTGAACCACAAGTAGATGTAGTTGTCTTAAACAAGACACTGGATAGGGATAATGTTGTACTATGTTTGTTCACTTTATGGGCCTGCTGCAGTTTTCTTCTATTTTGGATAACATTATTTTATTCAGATGACCCACAGTTGTTCCGACTATTGCTATATGATTCTATGAGGTGACTAATTCTTTCTTAGTCTGGATGAAGACTTTAACTTAGCACTTCTTGGGAGTTAACTCATGCTCATGCGACACTGTAATATATTTTCTTAACTCCTTTCCTTCGATTGGTAACAATTTCTCCTTGTTCATGCTTTTAATCATTCATATTTAGAACATTTTAGTGCAAGAATAAAACTCCAAAATTTAGAAACTTGTGAACAATTCAGGATGACAGTAACCATTCTAGGTAGATGGAAACTTAGCTCTTTTTTTATAGGAAATGTTGTGCCCAGCTAAATGGTCTATTCATAAAAGGATGCCTAGCTCAGGTATTAGAAATAACATGATAGTTGTCACCATATCTCGGAGTCTATCTCGAGCATATCACCTTTTGTTTTTATTTTTGCAATTTCTTTTGTTTCTCTAAGTGATTTGGTGGGGCACCAATATCGAATTGTTATCGCCGTCAGGATAAAGTAGAGTGTTTGAAATCAAGCCCCATTATTGTATTGATCATTATTCAAAATAAATAAATAAATAAAAATCGAGTATTGACACTTTGATAGCAATATATGTTTGTTCTCCCTATCTCCATCGCCTTAGCAAGCGTGGAATGCAGGATCCATGAGAACTATCATGTAAGATGCTGATAAGGAGCATGTGCTTGGATTAATGATCCAATCATGTTGTTAGTACATTTAATAATATAAAGATAAGTATTTTATTTTCAATAAATCGATCGTTGGGACCCTTGTATATACCAGTTGAGTCGATATTAGTATAAGGATTAAGACCAGTGGGAGCGTATCTAAATCCATTAGGATTCATCCTGGCAATGACCTCCAGACATATATGGGAAACACCGTTTACCTTAATCAACATGCACAAACTTCATTTTGTCTATATCCATCTTCTAAATCTGTTCATGTGATTGAACTTTGATAGATTCTGAGTATCGTGGTCCATTGTACAACTATCTAAGTATGATTTTGAATTCTTGTATAAATTTTAGTACGCTGAGTGCAAACTCGTGTACAACAATTGGCCTCATATAAGGTAATGATTCTCATAATCGAAGAATTTAGTATGCCAACTAAATAGCTTGTTTAGTGTTTACCCTCAATCGTTCATCGATAGCTAGGGTTTTGAGTAAAAGGTTTCATGGGTACACCTCTTGTAAACCCTCACGAGACTAAAACTCGTCCGATAGGGACACCTATGGGTTTAAAGGCTTATTGCACACGCTAAGTGCAATCGCGATTGCCTGCGAAAGTGAGTTAAGACCTTTATTTTTCTAGATTAAATTTGTTCGAGGACTAGCAAAACATAAGTTTGGGGGTATTTGATAGATATATTTATATGTCTTATTTGATTTCACGTTTATATTGTTAGTGCTCTATTTTCGTATTAATAATGTTATTTTTTACGCTTGTAGGTATTTTTGGAGAATAAAAAATCATGGAAAAATAGTCTCAAAAAAGTGTTAAAGGCACCCCCGGGAAAATTGATAAGGGCACGCATGCAAGTGATAAAGGCACCCACCTTCCTTATTTAAATTTGAACTTGGTGGGAAGTTATATTCCCTCGAATACCAAATTTGTGAAGTTATTATACGAGATATTTTGGGTTATCTCTTGGTTATTAAGCCAAGGATTTATTCTTTCCTTATTCATAAGAGTAGTTTACAATATTTACACGTCAAATCTCACACATTCATGTGAGACAGAGAGGAAATATATTCTTGAGATTTTTTGGAAAGATATCTCATCAAGTTGATAAGGAAACGAAACAACAACTAGGCAACAAAATAACCAAGATTGATCTATAAAGAGAATGAAAATCGAAGCAATAATGTCGAGATGAAGAAAAAATCATTCCCGAGATCCTGCCAATAAAAGAAGATTTGATTCGTAGTTAAAGAGAAGATTTGGTGTGGCTTGAGGGTGCAAGTATAAATAAAAGAGCCTAGAAAGAGTATTGTGTGTGTGTGGGTGGGGGGAAGGGGGGGGGGGGGGGGGGGGGGGGGGG
>JAJJMC010030097.1:362831-375974 GCA_023531435.1 Papaver californicum
TAATCAAAAAAATAAAATAAAATACAAGTAACATAAGAATATTTTAGTCATTACTATAAATATCTGGACAAGGGGTTTTCATATCTCTTCCTTATAACTCAATCCTGTATTCGCGCCCAGGTTGAATGATGATGAAACCCACTATCCTTATTGGCCGAGAAAGGGCCTTTGGACATTGGTGATTCTGGGAGGGACATGTGGCATCATCGGATTGGCTAAGAGGTTTTTGGGTCATAAAAACTCTTCACGGGAGTGGCTGATCGGGATAAACAGAATTACACCACCTTTACACCAATTATTTAAGTGTATCGGGTTATGCTAACCTACATTTGGTAACGTTCACTTATGATGGACGGTGGAGATTTTGAGTCATGACATTCAACAGTTCGGATCTTAACCGCCTAACCCTAGCAATCCTAAAAAAAAAAAAAACCTAGCAAATTCATTTTATACTCTTCTATTTCCGCCGACAAATATTTGCTTCTCTCTTTCGTAAGCCATTCTGCACCAAATCCTCAGAGCAAAAATAAACCCTAAAGATATTAGGTTAAGATTTTCCTTAGAGTTCCTAATAATACAGATGTTTCATCATCATCTCTATTTTAATCGTTCTCAATATTTTCCCTTCCTTAGAGCGTCCACAATCGTTGGACTAATCCCAAAGAGTAAAATTTTTACTCTTTGGTCCGCCCTAAACTCAGCGGGTTAAAGAGTAAAATTAATCGGGTGTATGGGTAAGATAACGCTTGTAGTTGGGCGGTTGTCTAATATAACGTCTCAACACAAGGGCGTACATCTAGGAATACGTTTGAGTGGGGCGGATCAGTAGAGCAACCCTTGATGGCAGGCGTAACCGAAAAGAACGCCTGATGATAGACACACACCTACGCTTCTTCCCCAGAGATGGGCGCTGTCTTGGCCGAACGCCTGATGGGGCGGAATCATAGCCAACCACACGTATTTTGTCTCACACGTGCAGCTGATACGTGGGAATGGTGAGACGGGCGGACGCTTAACATAACGCCTGGTTTATCAGGAGGACCGCTGGATAACCGCCCGTTAATCCAGGCGGACGGCTAGATGAACGCCTGTATGTGGCGGACATATATGTTCTCTTATTCAGCCATTATTCTCCTGCAATTTCTCCTGAACACTCTTTCATCTTGAGAAACTCCGCCCGTAACACCACACAACAACACCAATTTGTGAGAGATCTCCAAAATCAAGCTTAACCCCTCATCAATATTGCAAAGGCTGAGTTGATTTGATGCCAACAATTTCAAATTAAGATTACTTCAAAGGAAGGTAATAACCTTAATCTTTACTTTAATTTTTAATGGATTTTGTTTAACATTGTATTGTTTTGTTTACTAATTTTATTTAATGATTTCAAATTAAGATTAACATTGTATTGTTTTGATTACTAATTTTGTATATATTAGTCATTTGAACATAACTAGATAATTTAGGTTTTAGAAATTATAATTTCGAAATTAACTCATGGTGTTTTAGTTGAATTGAATAAAATTGATTATGAGAATTGAAGTTATGGTGTTTTAGTGGTGTTTTAAAATTGGGTTTAAAAAAATTATGGTGTCTTAATTGAATTGAAGTTAAAATTGATTATGAGAATTTGGGTATAATTTTATGGTTTAGGAGAATTTGTTGAATTGAAGTTAAAATTGATTAAGTATTTAGTTAATTTTAGTTGGGTTGTGGATAATTATATGATTAATTGAATAATATTATTGTTTATGAAATATGGGAACTTAATTATGTTGATTTTCATTTAGCCGTAAAATTTACGCAGATTCTGAAGATGAACATAAATAGGAATAAAGTTACAAGATCGGGCCGAATTGGGAACTTGAATCCAATATCAACTGAATCTGAAGGTGGTGTAATTGTTGATCCAACAATCTTTATTGATTTGGTGAATGAGGATGTTCAATCACCAGTGATTGATAACTAAATATCTTTTATAAGGGATCGAGCAAATTTGTTGGTCAGGACATTGACCCGTTTGATTCACGTTTGGGGAGTTGATAAGTATTGCAAAACAACGGGGAATCTACAAGTGCTTAAGGAGATAACAAATATTTCTTCTGAAGAGAATGGAAATCGCCCCACCTGAATGAATTATCTACATAGTTGTTTTTATCTTTTAAGCGTTGTTGTTTATGGTGTTGAACCTTATTAGTATTTTTATTACAAATATGAATCTCTTAATTTAGCTTGAATAGGTTGCTTGTAGTTTGTTTATATTTTTTATTTAGGAGAAGAGTAGATAGGCGAAAAAATGAGTGTTTGGTAAAAAAAATTCATCTAAATTAATTAGTTACTTGAAATTTAAAAAGAAGTTCATTAACATTTAAGATAACAATATATCGGTTAAAAATAAACTGAAAAATAACATAATTAGTTCATAAAAGTTGAAACTGAAAATAATAATGTTAATAAGAATGCCATCTTTTTAGGTTTCAGGTATTCCAAGAATCCTTTAAGGTTGGCTTCTCCTTCTCTGCAAAATGTCTGCCTTCCTAAATTCGATATACTCTCTTGTTACCGGATCCAACCGGAAGGCATCCATCATCATTATACGAAACTCTTCGTCTGCTTCTTTCTTTGCGTCAAGTTTTTCTTTCCTAGCTTGTTTTGCTTTAAACTTTGCCGAAGACTCAGTTAGTTTTGCTGTAAACTCGGATTCTCTCTATGCATCTTCATTTTTGTTTGTTTTGCATATTTGGTGTTGAAGTTTTGTTGCTCTTTAATAATAGTTTCCATCATTTCCTGTTGGCCACTCGATTTTGCTCTCACTGTTTTCTTCTATCGTTTCGCCTCTTTTTTTCCCATTTGACGGTTATATGTGTTAGGTATATCTCCTATGTCTTCATAGCCACTGGAATTGTCTTGGCTTGTTTAATGTATTTCCTGGTTTTCCTCACCGCTTTCAGAATCTTCCTCAGTTTGTCATGAATCGAAACAGCTGTCGATCGTCGTGAATATTTTATATTTTCTAACATAATTGCGTAGCACTCTTCATGCTTAAATATTTTGCCACCATTAGCTTCCTTGAAAAGCCTCATTACTTCTTCAATCTGTTTTTTTTAAATAAAGTTTAGTGGAGGATATACAATTCAAAACAATAATGTAATCGTCAAAATTAAATGGGTACTTACCTTCGTTTCGGGGCCTCATCCAGTATGGTGTTCACGTTCCACTTCCGCCTCTTTTGCAGAGAAAAGTGCCACATCTTTATTTATTCCCTGAAATCATTTCTGAATGGAGGTCCAAGTGCGTTGTGGCATCGTAAGTATGACTTCTTTCATCCCATTTAATATGCGAGACCATACTCTTTCTTTTGATTGGTCGGCCTTACAATCTTAAGATATTGACAAATGAATTTTACACATCGTTACATCTTCAAATGTAGTAAAATTTGGACCTCGTGGTTCCATAATTCTAACCGATTTGGAAGAAAAGTATATGAAAAAGAACTAAATTTTTCTCGAATACAAATTAGATAACAATCGGTTTAGTAAAATGAAAATGGATAAGTAGTCCATCCATATATAGGTATGTCAAAATATAGCCGTTACAGCGGTAAAAAATCAACGATAACATATCTCAACGGTAACATATGAATAGGCGCTCGTCCAGAGTAACGCCCCAAAACAGGGCGTACACATAGCCGCACGCTTACAAGAGGCGAATCTCTAGACGCACGCTACAGATTAGGCGGAGGTATAGGAATACACTTGAATGGGACGTTGGTTTGGTTAACGCCTATTAGTGGGCGTGCTCCCAGACGCACGCTTCATCAGGCGTAATTCTGGGTGAACGCTTCATCAGGCGTAGTTTTGGTTAACACCCGTGTTTTGAAACGCTATTCTAGATGAACGCCTGCCACCAGACGGTTAACTACATGCACGCCTAGAATAGACGGTTAACTACATACACGTCCGACTAAACTTGGTTTGGTCCAGATATCAGACCATTTTTGATCGTGAACAATGTAAAATGCGGACCAAAGAGTATTATTACTTGTTCCACTGCGCTTGGAAAATGATGGACCAAAGACCAAATATGAGTTTGGTCTGTCATTTGGTCCAACGACTGTGGACGCTCTTAGAGATATGACGGGTTTAGAGAAATGGATGTCCTCCACCACCTTATAGCTACTTCCCTTCGCTTGAGTATTTAGATTTCCATGGCGGCTCTAAGTTGATATCTAAACCATATTTACGATTATGGACATCACTTCGAACGTTAGAGATCATCTGCCACGAAAAATTTAAGGATTTTATACCGTATGATCTTAAGAAATCACTCCCATTTCTTGAAGTTTTGAGTGTTTATTATTTACCAAGTTATTAAAAGCGAGGCCGAGGAGATCCTATCTTCCAGCAATACATCCAATTCATTTACAGCCAACAGGTTCGTTCTATCTCTTGATCTCTTTGTTTGTCTTATGTATTTGGAATTTTGAAAATCATTTCTCAGTCTATACTCGATAGTTAATCTTTAGAAACTTCAGAACGTATAAAGAGACACTCAAAGATTGTCTTCTCAGTGTAGTTTGATTAGATTGACATCACATTCCTTTACTTATACTTGGGTTTTCTAACTTCATCCGAATATGTGATCAATGGTATGGAACATGCTGCATATACACACTACAAGAAAAACGGGTTTAAGCGACCAAAATCTTAGCAAGAGCTCGAAACATTAGTCGCTTTAATAGTTTAAGTATCTAAAGTTACAACTGCCAGAAAATTTAGCGGCTATAAACCTGTGTCCACTATTATTTAACAACGAAAAAATGTGTTTAATCGCTAGATCCTTTGTTCAAGTAATTTATAGCAACTAAAAAAGTGATCATGTAGCTATTTACTTTGAGGCACTGACTCATAGCAACAACAAAATAAATTGGTTGCTCAAACCTCTCTCAGCAACTAAGTTTGAGCCACAACCAAATATGTTTAATTGCTAGATCCGTTTTTCAAGTAATTTATAGCAGCTAAAGTTGATCATGTAGCTATTCATTGAGGCACCTACTCGTAGCAACAACAAAATAAATTGGTTGCTCAAACCTCTCTCAGCAACTAAGTTTGAGCCACAACCAAATATGTTTAATTGCTAGATCCGTTTTTCAAGTAACTTGTAGCATCTAAAAAAGTGATCATGTAGCTATTCACTTTGAGGCACAGACTCGTAGCAACATAAAATGAATTGGTTGCTCAAACCTCTCTCAGCAACTAAGTTTAAGCCACCACCACATGTTAAAAAATGAATTACTTGAGGGAGAAAGATAAACCGTGTGATCAAAATCCATCAAGGCTTTATACCTAGTTCTATCTGTCATACAGATTGTGATCCGTGTGACTCATTGGAAAAAAATCGTATTTGTCCATTTTAGTACGATTATACTTGGTTATAACACCCTTTTTTTATTTTTTTATTCTTTGTCTAAATATTATATATATTTAATTAGTAAAATATTTGTATATTTTAATATCGAGGAATATGTATTTATGGAAGAAAAAAATTAATAACCTAAGAAATTATTTTTTGCTTCTTACTTCTAAGATTGATTTATGTTTAAGCTATTTTTTAATTTTGAGAAATTATTTTTGATTATTAAAATTTAAAAATCAACAAAATAAATTTTGCATACATTCTAAAATGACTTGTATAAAGAAAAAAATACTCATGAAATCTCAATAAAAAAAAAAAATAGGCGCCGACTAAGGGGATCGAAACCCTTGACCACGAGATTAAAAGTCACGCGCTCTACCACTGAGCTAAGTCGACTTTTTGTGTATTTTTAAGGTCAAGTTGATAACTCCAATCGGTT
The DNA here is from genome assembly GCA_023531435.1 of Papaver californicum. NCBI lineage: Eukaryota > Viridiplantae > Streptophyta > Magnoliopsida > Ranunculales > Papaveraceae > Papaver > Papaver californicum. The sequence continues at coordinate 368,689 of JAJJMC010030097.1, forward strand.
TTTGATATTGTGATTTTGATGGAGCAGGGACTGGATGAACGACTAAGATTTTGGTGATAAAATTACATGTGGGGTCACATATATAATTGTGGGACCTACCTAAAAATTCTAAAAATGGTACCTGTTGGACTTGAATTTTCTCTGATTATCTGAATGATCTAATTCATATAATAATTTGATTCAGAAAGACAATAGCACATATTACATAATAGAAATATGGAAAATTCTTAGTACAATGAAAAAGATAGAAAAATTTGAAGCTGCATTTGATTTGTTTCAATTTTCAGCCAAAAACAGTTACATTTTTCGGAGTTAGAAACTCATACCGTACAAAACTTTCGTGCTCAAGGACTTGTCTATTAGTCTCATTCTAACACTAAAAAATGGAACTAGTAATAGTGGCCACTATCCACTGTCCGACTTTGGATACCTTCCGAGAAAGCTTTGACGAGTCCAACAGAATTTAACCCACCTTGACAGTGTTGAGTTCTTCACCGCAAGCAACCCAACATCCACCAGGGAAAACTAGCTAAAGACAGGTAAATCTAAACTTATACCACAGGTCCACCATCTACCTCTTTCACCTCAGATAACTGCAGTCAAATATCAAGATTCATAAGACACCATTGGGGAATGCTCAAAGAGCTCATTGAAATCTCATAATTCAGTGCCTTACCTCAAGCCAAACTGATGTAGTTTCACTTCCTGTAAACAAGTATTGCCCAAGAAAAATGGTGTCTCCTTTCTTTACTGCCTGCACACAATCATATACCTCATCACCATAGAACAAATACAACCAAGTCACACATAGGTAATTCAAAGATGAAAATTGGAAGGGAACACTTCGATTGTCATCCTTATTTCTTAATCAAGTCTCCTAAGGGCTACCTCTATCAGCAGCTAAGGTCGTTTCTATATGTTATAAAGTATCATATCTCTCTTTCTCAAAGTGTTCTAATCTCTATCATTTCTTGCTGAGATCGATGATCATGATTACCTAATTCTCTAACACATATGATGTGTGGGTGTGAAAGAGAGAGCGAAAGATTAATAAATTTAAGGCAGTAAGAGTAGGTGAATTATGCACAAAGTTCCTCTGTAAGAAAGTCTCATCACTAATTAACAAATGATTCTTATTTTTATTGGAGTTGCTTTTGATTAATTAAAACAATTAAACTAGAGTCTGGTTTCTAGAAAAACTAACAATACGGGTCTGCTTCCCAGAAAAGTTAAAAACTTGTTCAAAAAACTTTTGATGGGTGGGACAGTAATAAACTCCACTTGTGTTTTAATAAAGAAAAAGTTCAAACAATAAGAAAAATAAAAATTGATTCCACCTGTTATGACCAATTGATTTGGTCCTTAAATCTGTTTATAACAGAATGAATATGCAGACAAGAAGCATGTCTCATGCAAACAAGAAGCATGAATATGCAAAAGCACTGAAAGATACACTAACAATAAAGCACACCTTATTCAAAGCAATTGATGGCTTCTCAGCGTTCTTTATCTTCTAACATCAAAGAGGATTAGGACCCTGCAAAGTTAAAGCTATTATTGTTTCAGTAGACCCAACTGGACGAGAAGGAATTAATGAATGAATAGACGCAACTAAAATCTATTTAAGTAGACCTCAGTAGCAAATCCAGACCTACGATAGTTGTGTCATGAGTCTTACCATATGAATCAGTACCACCACTAAACCACCATCGAGGTGCTCCAGGTGCGTCTGCATATATACAAATAATTGCATGTCCAGAGTTGAGACGATTAAAGACATAACACATAACTAAAAAGAAGTATGCATACCCAAACTCTCTTAGTGAAAGGATTGTATTTCTAACACATTGTCTTGTCTTAAAGCATGTTGAGACATCTACAATTTGCATTAACTACCTCACAAACTACAGATTCTACAGTAAAAACTACCCAAGATGGCTAAACTTCATCGTCTTGCTATGATAATCGTCACAAACCAATATAAAGAAGCAAATAAATAGAATCAATCTTCATAATCTAATCAAATACATTACTCTCTATAGTACTGAGCTGCATGTAGTAATTCCCAAACCTTAGAAGCACCCTCCTGACTAGATGCCTGAAAGAGAACACCAAATCGTAAAATCACTGCATAACAAAGTGCCCAGCATCATGAGGTGGGTTTAACCTAAAACTACTATTAGTAGTACTAACACCTCTGGTAAACTCAAAATCCCCTGTAAGGAAACCCCAACAATTTTTTTTTAGCATAAACCAAAAAATGTTCCCCTTTTTTAGCACAAACCCTAAAATTGAAAGAAACCCCTCAAATCAGTTGAATGTTCATGATAGACGAAAAAGATACTGATCTTAGAATCAACTAATTTATACTTGCTGAAACCATTTAGGGGAAATGAGTTTACTGATCAGATTTTATGAATCAACTAATTCATTTTTAAGGGTTTGGTGATTGCAATGGTTTGGTGTTTTCAGCTTTAAACCTAAAGAATCCAGGTCAAAACCGAATAATTATTAAAAAATTACTAACAAAAACCCCTGTAAGAAATCAGAGTTTATGAAAGAAAAATCTTGAAAAATTAGTAAACCCTAGATCTAAAAGAGATGGGTTGTTACCTGTGTTAGAAATACCTTCATTTACCAACAAAATCTACAAACACCAAAACCCCTAAATATTGGCGACGAGAAACAAAGGCTAGGGTTACAGTGAACGAAAAAAGACCTTACTAAGTTACTTTGCAATCGCCGTGAGTATGATGCGCTAAATGGATGCAACCTGTGGACAAGCTTCGATGATCCAGATTCGGTGGATGGTGATGAAGGTATCGATGAAACCTAGTTTTTCTTCTCAGGCGGCTGTTATGGAAGAGAGACAAAGAGAGAGAAAAAAGAATAACGAAAATGAAGGGAAAATTTTTATAGGGTTTTGAAAAAAAAATTTGAACGGTAGATAAGCCACCTCATGCGGATCATGAAACGTTTTGGATGGTTCAGATTCAATGTTGGATTCTCATACGGATTGAGTCAAGTGTGTTAGTTAACTATGTGATTTTCACTGTGTTAAAACGAAAATTTGAACGGTGAATAATGTACCTCATACGGATCATGAAATTTTTTGAATGGTCCAGATTCGGTTTTGAATTCTCATACGGATTGAGACTAGTGTCTGAGTAGCATGTGTGGTAAAACATCGATAAGTTTAGGGTACCAGTGAAGATTCCGACTTAGGAGAATAAACACTATGAGGAATACATGACGATCACTACCTTATCCAATCTAGTTTAGGGTACTGGTGAAGATTCTGATCTAGGATAAGAGGTTCTTAAGGATAACATGACGGATCACTACCTTATCCAAAAAAATAATTTTTCTCAGATTCATTAAATTTTATTTAATCTCAATCAAACTCAGTCATTTTCATCGATCTCACTCGAATTTACTCATTTTTCGTTGATCTCACTCGTATTTACTTAACTCATATCAATTTAGACTGAATAAAACTTAATGAATGAGTTCGACTGAGACTGAATAAAACTTAATGAATTAAGTGAAATTGATGTAAATTAATATAATTTGAGTAAGATCGATCAAAATTGACTGTATTCAAGTGAGATTGATGAAACATTGAGTGATTTCTAGTGAAATATAACAAAATTGATTGAATTAAAAATATATCAAACTTGTAACATCATCGAACAAGGGGTTCATTGCCTTTTCACATGATCCTATTATTTATCAATCTTATTCAATACCGCTCGATCTCACTTAATTTCTCAAGGGTTCCATGGGTTTATGGTTCAAGGTATCGACGAAGATTGCGACTTAGGGGAAGAGTTTTCATCAATTTCACTCGATTTCACTTAGATTTATTGAATTTTATTCAATCTCAATCAAACTTATTTTTTTTTATCGATCTAACAAATCTAATGATATCAAACTATGATTTCATCAGTTTCATTAAAATTCACTCAATTTTTTATCGAACCGACTTGAATACACTCAATTTTGATCGATCTTACTCAAATTATATCAATTTTCATCAATTTCACTCGTTTTCAGTTAGATTTATTGAATTTTATTCAATCTCAATCAAACTTATTCATTTTTTTTATCGATCTAACAAATCTAACGATATCAAACTATGATTTTATCGTTAGATTTATTAGATCGATAATAAAATGAATAATTGTGATTGAGATTGAATAAAATTCAATAAATCTAAGTGAAATCGAGTGAAATTGATAAAAACTGATATAATTTGAGTAAGATCGATCAAAATTGAGTGTATTCAAATCGATTCGATAAACAATTGAGTGAATTTTAGTGAGATTGAAGAAATCATAGTTAATTTTGATTGATCGGAATAGTCGAGTAATATGCATATTACCATCGTAACGTCGGAAATGGATATTTCTATCGTAACGTAACAAATTTCGGAAATTAGAATTTATCAATTTTTTTTTTTGTAATTAGGGTTATTAGTTTGTCATTTTTTTATAAGTTATGATTTGATGAATTGGGTTGAACCCCAACAAATGTTCGATTAAAAGGAATTGAGATGTAGCTTAATTTCTTGTATAAAGTTAAGCTTTACCTAATAACAAAAAATATATGATCATCCCAATTGAAAGGTGGGTAAAGGATTTCGGATGTCAGAAGTTGATATTTCTATCGGATATTTAGTGTTATCGTAACGTAACGTATTTTGGAAATTAGGATTCATCAAGTTTTTTTTATTAATTAGGGTTCTCAGTTTGTCATTTGTTTTAGTGTTATGATTTGATGAATTGTGTTGAACCCCTATAGATGTTCAATTAAAAAAATTGAGATGTAGTTAATTAATTTCTTGGGACGAACATGAGGCATTGGGGTTTTGGTGAGGGGAATAGGTCATCGAGGATAATATGACAAACATCGAGTGAATTCAAGTGATATCGAACAATATTAAGTGACTATGAGCGAGATCGATGAAATTGACCAAGGTCAAATAAGGTCGATGGATATTCGATAAAAAAAAGAGAAAGATCGATCAAAATTGACCTAGTAGAGTGAGTTCGCTATAAAATTGAGGAAATTTTAGTGAGATTGATGAAAATTGAATGAACTCAAGTGAGATTGACGAAACATTGAGTGATTTTTAGTGAAATGTAACAAAATCAAGTGAATTCAAAATAGATCGAAGCTTAGTTAGTGAGTTCAAAATCAATATTGATTTACCTTGTCTGATCCCATATAATATTCATTAACCTCGCTCAGTATTGCTTAATCTTACTTAGTATCCTTCATCGAACTTGATTTTAGTTGATTGCACTAAATTTCGGTTAAGGTGTTCACTTGTTTCACTCAATTTCACTCAAATTGTTTCGATCTCATTTAGTTTTATCATTTGTGTATTAACATGTTGACATTTTGGATAAATCGTATCTATTTCTTTGAGGGCTCACGAAGAACCCAAATTGGACAAATCAAAGTTGAATTGTAACGAAGGTTGATAAATAAATCGGATGCACGAGTTCGATTTAACATGGCAATGATGGATAAGTGGATAAACTAATGAAATCGAAAAGAAATTGAGTGAGGCCAACTAGCAATATATAAGATTATTTTTTTTTTAAAAAAAGATAGATAAAATGATTGATAAAAAATAGATAAAATGATTGAGTAAGGAATAACCGATGGAGTTCAAGAGAAATTGAGTGAGGTCGACCGATATTGGATAAAATTAATGGACAACGGGTGAAATTGACTAAAAGTCAATGGACATTTGGTTAAAATGATGGATAACTAGATATTTGGTGTGGTAGGTTAAGATCAACAAATAACTAGACATTTGAGGTTGGAAGAAATAATTGCAAATATTGTAGATCAACGGAAGAAAAAAACAAGAAGAAATTCAAATCAATTCGACTAAAATTAAAGAGATTATGTCAAATTGGATAAATTAGAGTGACGAAAATCTAAATTGGGAAAACATGAATTAAAATTGTAGTGAAATTGAATAAATTAAAAAAATAACTCTTTTGAATTGAGGCAATTGCGTTAGATTGAATAAATATAATCAAAATCTGATACTTCAAATGTAAATCCAAACGTAGATGAGCGTTTTCACGGTGAGGGGCCTACGAAGAAGCCAAAATTGGGTAAATCAAATGTTGAATTATAGAGAGATTAAAAGAAAATGGAGAAATTGAAATTTCAGTCCTTTTAAATTGAAGCGATTGTATTGATTTGTATTGAATTGGGCGAAAATTCTCAATCACTTCCAAATAGTTTGAGCCATTGAGAGACGTATGCTTTATTGGACGTTCTAGTTGTGATCTGTATCTAAAAAAGATGTTAATTTTGGTCCGTCAGATTCGTGATCCGTATGAGATTGATGAAAATTGATATAATTTGAGTAAGATCGATCAAAATTGAGTGTATTCAAGTCAGTTCGATAAAAAATTGAGTGGATTTTAGTGAGATTGATGAAATCATAGTTTGATATCGTTAGATTTGTTAGATCGATAATAAAATAAATAAGTTTGATCGAGATTGGATAAAATTCAATAAATCTAAGTGAAATCGAGTGAAATTGATAAAAATTGATATAATTTGAGTAAGATCGATCAAAATTGAGTGTATTAATTTTTGAACCGTTAGACTGGTGATCCATCACAAGATATTAATTTTGAACCGTTAGATTGGTGATCCGTATGAGTATAAGATATTAATTTTGAACCGTCAGATTAACGATCCGTATGAGTAGAAGATGTAAAACCTAGAACCGTCTGATCAGCTTGAAATGTTAATCTTGAAACGTCGGTTAAAACCCTATTCGTTATACTTATTTACCATAAAGTTTCTATTATTTACGTTTAATACCCTTCTATATAAACACCCTAACCCTAAGTTTCATCACTTCTCCCTTCAACGCCTCCCTCCCTAAACTTCTCCTCCTCCATCGCTGAACTTCTCCGCCTCCATCACTGAACTTCTCTAAACACCAAACACCACAGCACCTCTTAGCTTTTCACCATGAGACCAACTTCATGTCACGGCAATTATTATTCTCTCACATCGATTCATGTTCATCTTCAGTCGGGCTCAATCTCTCCTTGGTTTACTGCCATGGATTCAACACCTAACATCTCTCGACAAACCATCAACAAGTTCCATACCAGCTTCTTTCTCTTCAAACCATCAACAAGTTCAGTGACAAAACCCAAATTCTCACAAACAGTATCCTTCAGCTCTCTCTCGACCACAGACCCATTATCAGATTCACTGAATTCCTCTCACTATATATA
>JAJJMC010030097.1:380974-512133 GCA_023531435.1 Papaver californicum
GTAACTGGAGTAGAACTTGGCTTACAATCAAGCATGTCAGCCTTCTTAAGCAACTCATAAGTGTACTTCTGTTGAGTAAGCAACAATGTGTCTGATGTCTTTGACTTAAGACATTCAATGCCCAAGAAATAGTGTAGAGGACCCAAATCCTTCATACAAAATTCAGATCCTAAGATCTGGATAAACCCCTTTAATGAATCTCCAGAGGAACCAATGAGTAATATATCATCAATATAGAGAAGAAGCAGTATCATCTTAGTGGTAGTGTGATAAATGAATAAGGAATTATCGCATGTGGACATAACAAAACCATTTGCTAAAAGAAAAGATGTAAACCTATGGTACCAGGCTCTAGGAGCCTGCTTCAAGCCATATAAGGATTTCTTTAGATGACAAACATGATTTGGATAAGCAGAAGAGGCATACCCAGGAGGTTGCTCCATGTAAACATCCTCTTCCAAGAATCCATGTAAGAAAGCATTGGATACATCCAACTGTTGCATAACCCATTTATTACTTAAAGCCAAAGTAAGAACACACCTTATTGTTGTACTCTTCACCACTGGACTAAAAGTTTCTGCATAATCAACACCATCCTGCTGCAGATATCCCTTAGAAACAAGCCTTGACTTGTACCTGTCCACTGTTCCATCTGATTTAAGCTTGATTCTATACACCCATCTACATCCAAGAACATTCATACATTCATAGAATGGTTCCAGGGTCCAGGTTCTATTATCCATTAATGACTGATACTCCTCATCCATAGATGTAATCCAAGTAGGATCTTTACAAGCCTCCTTGTAAGAAGATGAAGCTGATGGACTTTGTAAAACAGAAATAAATACAGAAGATATGAGATGACCATTAGTGTAATTAGCCACAAAATCTGGAGGAAGACCCTTTGGTTTTGAAATTCCACTTCTGGATCTAGTTTGAACACTGGGAACTGGAGGTTCAACAGGAGCAACTGCATAAGGTACAAATGATGGAACAACAGTTGTCTCAGTTGAGCTTGAAGAATCAATGGTAGGTAAAGAATGATCATCAATAATAGTAGAAGAAAAACTTCCACACTGTCCTATTTGTAGATTTACAATTGCAGGGTCAGAAGTAGAAATGCTAGTACTTACAAGATTACCAAAAGGAAAGCTGGATTCATCAAAGGTTACATGTCTAGAGACAAAAACCTTTCTAGTTGAATTATCATAGCATTTGTAACCTATGTACGAAGAACTATATACCAAGAAGGTGCACTTAACAGATTTTGGACTAAGCTTATCTTTTCTGAAATAGGACATGTTTGGATAGAAGCTGCAACCAAACACCTTAAACAAGCTATAGTCAGGAAGATCATTATACAGAAGAACAAAAGGGATTTTGAAAGGCAACACTTTGGAAGGTAGTCTGTTAATAAGGAAGGTAGTTGTATGATAACTATCATACCAAAAGAACTTTGGAAGAGAAGCTTGGAAGGCTAGAGTGTTACCAACCTCAGTGATATGTCTTATTTTCCTTTCTGAAACACCATTTTGTTGTGGAGTTTTAGGACAAGAAATTATTAATGTAATGCCACACTGTTGTAGATATTTTCTAAAAGATCCTTTTACTAACTCAAAAGCTCCATCACATTGAAAAGAGATAATAGAGGTGGACAAGAACTTCTCATTCGGAAGTTTGAAATATTTAAAGGAGGTCAATGATTCATCTCTTGTTGTAAGTGGATAAATCCAATGGTATCTGTTAAAATCATCTATGAAGAGAATGCAATATCTGTAACCATTTAGAGAAGTGACTGGAGCAGGTCCCCAAATGTCACAATGAATAAGATCTAATGGTGAAACACAAATTCTTTTGGATGATTGAAAAGGAAGTTTAACATGTTTTCCTAGTTGACATTCATGACAAAAATTGTCTATATTTGAATCTGACAATTGTATAGAAGGAACTGCAGATAGTTTCTTAAGAATAAGAGAAGAATGATGACCTAACCTCTGGTGCCAAAGAGAAGAAGAAGAAGCCAAAATTGAAGTGATGGCTGTAGTAGGAGTAGGTGCAACTTGAATTGGATAGAGGTTGTTGTACACACCACCTTCTTCCACTACTTAATCTGTGTCCAAGTTCTTGATATTATATCCCCAGGGTAACATATTGAAAGAAACATTATTGTCAGCACAAAACTGAGAAACACAAATTAGATTTTGTGTGAGTTGAGGTACCAACAACACATTTCTTAATAGAAATTCAGAGTTTTCAAGAACCAATGTAGCTTCTCCAATACCAGAAATCTTTAGATTCTTTCCATTTCCAATCATAACTTGATTAGTGCCTGAATAAGATTTGCAATCATGTAACAAAGTAGAATTACTTGTTATATAAGCAGTAGCACCTGAATCAGGAATCCACTGTGTACTTACCACAAAACTAGAAGCATTTTTTTCAACTCGAGAACAAGTATAAAATGCTTGATGTTGTCTTGGCTTAGAAGTAGATGAACTATATTTTGCATTTGTTGTTGGTGGAGTATATCTCCAAGTACATCTACTTGCATAATTACCAAATTTTCTACATATCTGACACTCAACATCTGACAAATTTGTAGAAGGTCTATTTCCAAAATTAGTTGATCTTGTCTCAGAATTTCTATAAGAATTTGGTACAAATCTATCGTACTGTGGTATTTTCTTTGAGTAAAAGGCTGTATTAGTGGAATCTTGAAGAATTTCTGAATCTTTCTCTTGTGCCTTGAGCCATTGTTCATGATGAATCAATCTAGACCTTAACTCAACAAATGTATACTGGTTTTCTCTATTATGAGAAGAAACTACAAATTGATTAAAAATTTTGTTTAAACCATTCATAGTATACATAACAATGTCATCGTCTGATATTTTCTCATTTATTGCTGCAAGATTATCAGTAATTTCTTTAATCTGAGACAAGTATTCAAGAACCGAAAAATTACCTTGTTTAATTGATTGGATTTGTCCTCTTAGCATGGATTTTCTTGCAAACAATTGCAGATTGAATTCTGTTATAAGATAATCCCAATACTTCTTTGAAGTAGACAAACCAAGAACTCCAGCAGAAATAGATTGAGTGAATGTTGCATTAAGACAGGACACTACGAAACGATCCATAGCTGTCCAGAAAACATATTCAGGATTTGATGTTAAAATTTCATTAACAAGAATCATTGAAGGAGGAGAAGGATAAGATCCATCAACAAATCTTAAGAGATTTGTGCTCATCAGAATAGATTCAAACTGATGTTTTCAGAGAAGATAGTTGTTTGAATCAAGTTTTAAAGATACAAAATTACAAATATTTGAAAAGGTAACTGGATTTGATGTTGTTGATAAAGATTTGTTGTATTTATTGATGAATTTGAGTTGATTGATGTTGCAGAATTAGTATTCTCCATTGTTGATGTTGTTTGATGTTTGAAGAAACAGAAAAAGTCATAAAAGGAAAATTTTAGATCAGGAAAAAACTCGTTAGAGATTTGTGCTCTGATACCATGAAAGAATTCTAAATGTGATTGAGAAAATGAAGAAAAACGTTTATTGATTATTGTCTTGTTAACTGTTTACAGAAGCTCATTAAAGATTATAAAGGAGCAACTATCGTACACAATAACAGCTAACGTACACTTGAGCTGTTAACCTATACTCACAACAGTGCATATACCAGTCACACATGTGGTCACACACAAGTCTCACATATGCGCCAACTAACTAACTAAAACTAACTCTTACATTATGCATACCATTCTTCCTAAAAAAAATTATTTAGATAATTCCACCCTCTGCAATTCAACCCATTCATCCATTGGAGTCATGGTGAAAGGTCATGAAGATTCAGTTTCACGTTGTTAAGCACCTTAAGCTTTGTTATTAATTTTGAAGTATCTCGATATGAATGTGTACAAAATTGGAAGAAACTAGGTACATCGGTTTAATTTCTTTACGGTTTCTAAAAGTACATCACCATTACTAACTTAATCAACTGTTTCATGCTTTTATATTAGTATTAATCTCGTATTACATTAATACAACATTGCCGTATGTTGAGTTACATTGCACCATAGAATAAACTATCAATATCTAATCAGTTATTCATATATATATATATAGTATGCTATGCTCCTTTTGTCATTCTCAGTGCTAGATTATTATTGTCACTAAATCTGACTGTTGTATACTCTATCATGGTGTCGATATTAGATTATTCATTGAATTGGGTGCATGTTTAGTCTATTTGGAATTTTAGAGACGTGTTAGATATCTAGAATCATTTATCATTTAATAAGAATGACTAATTGTACCTGCTACCAAGCTAACATGGATACAACCTCAAACTACACTTCTAGAAAACTTAAAATAATGTTGGAACATTTTACTGCTTTAGTAAGATAAATGTTGGTATTTTGGTGCTTCAAATTGGTTTTGATTTTTTTTGTGCTTTAAATTCTCATGAAATTTTAAAATCTTGGTGTAGGCTTAAGTCTTGGATTTGTGCGACAATTGCTCACAAATTGGAAGTCTTTCAAGGTATTTCCTGTACCATACTATTGAATACATCAGACTACCTATTCAATGTTTTCCTAGATTGTGAAAAAGGATTATAGGTTCTAAAGTTCTGGGATTGTTTTTTTTAAGTCTTTAGAAACATGTTCTCTCTAATTTGCAGGTGAAAGCTCAACAATGACCATTCATCTTTTTTCTTTGTTGTAGATGAGGTTTTTGATGAGGGTGGAGAAACTGTAGATGAGGTTTTTGATGGTGTGGTTGTTTGTAATGGGCATTATACTGAGCCAAATGTTGCTGAAATTCCAGGTATAAACATTTTATCATGTTCTTGAGTTTAATTGATGTTTGTAAGTTTGTTTATTGTAAATTGAATAATCTAATGTTGGTCAGTTAAATTTGATGATGTGTGAGACTGTAAGCATGTGTTGTAAACTAGGTTAGCTTGAATCTATCATATTATATTATGTAAAACAAATATCAAATATGTAAGAATGTTATTTGCAAGGCAGATTCGATTGCTTATTGTTTCCTATTTGCTGCAAATGGTTATTGATATGCCTGCTTCTATTCATGTATGTAAGAAAGTTTAGAGCCTAAGCTTACCCAAAAATTGTATCACTGTTTTTTTAAGGAAATGCCCTTGATAGTGCTAGATAGAAGTGTGTTTGAAGGTCCACATGGTTGCTGAGTTTGGTGATGTCAGAAACAGTGGGTTCAATTCATATATACCTACAGTTGATGATTGCGCTTCTAATTTTAGTCTTTTAACTTTAGCAGAAAAAGAAACAAATGTAGTGGTCATGGATATTTTTTTTGTGCGCCTCATTCATGGGTGTTGTATATGTTCTGTCTAGGTATTGAAGAATGGCCTGGAAAGCAAGTGCATAGCCACAATTACCGTGTCCCTGAGCCCTTTCGTGATCAGGTATGAAACAATTTATTTTTCTTCTTATGTTTATATGTTTTGCATAATGAATCCTACTTTTTGCATTTGTCGATAGACACAAGATCTAGAACTTTCTTTAGTATTAGCATTAGAGTTAGATGTTTTGCGACTCTATGATGACGGAGGAATGGATTTAAGTCGTACATTAGAAACAATATTCGGCAACAAGAGAGATGATGTAGTCGTTCTTATTAATAATTGAAAGTTGTAATTAAACAAAAAATGGTTAAAAAAAGAAAGCTATACAGATATTGGTGACGAGGAGGAGGATAGTATCGACTTTAATTGTGTAGTTCATACTTCATACTCCATGGGTAAAGAGACTTTCTGTAGTAGTCAGGGATAGATTTGGCTTAGATTGATGGATTGTGTTTTTTGTTATAAATAGATGATGAAGCAAAGACACAAAATAGAGAGAGGAGAACATTGGAGAGGAAGTGTTGGGTTACTTTTTAGCAAAAAAACAAAAAACAAAAACAATATACTTCGTTATTCAATTATTGTCTAACAATGGTTTGGCTCAATTTGCAGGTTGTTCTCAGTCCAATGTCATTTTCTCAAGAATTTCTTATCGACCAAAATCATCTTACCATGGAAAGTAGGCTGCAGGTGCAATGTGCAGATTGAATATAAAACTTTGCCAAATGTTGTTTTTTTTTAATCGGTCAAGAGAAAATTCATTGAAAAAGAGGAGGTACTTAGGGGGTACCTCAACCCAATGAACACTAATAAAAACTAACTAAGAGGAACAAAGAAAGAAAGAGGAAAAATATGAAAATAAAAACAGAAGACACACATCAATGGGGCCGAAATAGTGAGTCCAAAGAACTATAACCATATTGGCGGTTAGACCTAGCATTTTTGTGTTCGATTAAAGGATTTGTTGTGTTCGATAAAAACTTTGCCAAATGTGATTTCATATTTGTTGTAATAGGGGACAGAAAGATGATCTGAAACTCATTAAAGGATTAATTTGATGAAAAGGGAAAATGTCTCTTTATAGAAAACCAGATACCATCAATCACTCCAGCAAATCCAGGTATGTGTTTGTTCAGTTTGTTTTTTGATACATAGTCATACCTTGCTCTTTATGTTTTTCTGTATTTCTTTGTTCGAAGCTATGAGTTGAAAGTATTATTATGAGCAGGAGCAGGAGCAGGAGCCCAAACAACAGCAGAAGTATGAGTCCTAAAACAAGTATCAGAAAATTCTTAGGCTGCAAAGTACTAGTCCTGTTCGACAATCGGGTATGCAGGACCACCAGACTAATTCAAAAAGTGCTGCCCATAAAGCCCCTGCACCTTCTTTATCTCCTGGTGGGAATCCTATACGTATTAGAAAAGGGCGTGGATTCACTGACCTTTACTCTTATGCACACAAGTACCGCACATGGAAAGAAATGCTCAGGATATGAAAACCGTGACAGGTGAGCTTGAATCATGCTACTCAAATTTAGAATTGTATTATTCAACCTTAAAATTGGTAATGATATTCTACTCAAATTTAGAATCGTATTATTTAGGTCCTGCTCACTTTGTATCATCCATATCTCCTTCACGCACACCTCCATCCATATCAACAATTTAAACTGGCGTAACCAAAAGTATGGATGCAGAACTACTATAATACATTTTTCCGTAATATTGTTCTTTGGTCATTTGTTGTAATTTTTGGTGATTAAATTATTATTCTGTTTGTGTTCATCATTCCTTTAAATTTTCGTTAGGAGCTTTTGGACCAAAGTCGAAGCCTCACTTTCAACACCTGTCCTAGCATTACCACCTTGAAGCCTCACTTTCAACACTTGTCCTAGCATTACCACCTTGATTGGAGGGAGACTTATGATTCTTTTTTTATTATTTATATTTTATGAATATTATTTTTAGTAGAAAAATAATTAATTTTCGGATTTATTATTTAGGTAATTTTAGAAGAGTCTAGAAATTTATTTTAAGAGTTTTAATAAGTTATAAAAGTTGTCTAAAGGTAGTGGATACCTTGGGAAACAAGTTTATAAGTTTTTGATAAGTTTAGGGTTTGTTTAGTAGGAGTTATCTATATAAGGAGCTCCAAAAACGAAAAATTAGGGAGAGTTTTTGATTAATTAAAATTATTTTATTTTCATTAAACTTGAGTTTATGATTTTGATTTTTATTCATAGTTGGGTTTACCCCGAAGTCTGAATACTAATCTCATATTTATAGTCGTTATTCGTAGTGAATTAACGAAGTCTAGATAACCCCGTAGATTTTAGGATATCTCTTTGAAGATTAACTAATTTCTATCAATTTCTACCCATTCTACCGGTTACTTTTCAATAATTTTATTCCGCTGCGATTATTATCATCTTTATACGCTTCTGATCTGCATCAGTTGGTTACCAGAGCAAAGTTTGATTCTAGGGTTAATAAGATGTTACTAAGACGAGTATTCATGGTTAATAAATTGTCACCAAGACGAGAGCCGAGAAGGCGTGGATATCTGATTAAATCAAAGAAGGAGATTCTGGAAGTGATAGAATGTTATTTGAAGAAGTCACTAAAATTTCGATCTAAATCATGCTCGCTTATAAAAGAAAATAATAGTGCAGATAACGACGTTGAAGACTTGTTTTGCCGTCATGACAATGATGAACAAAATCAAGTTACTATTGAGAGATATACAACTCCGATCTTTGATAAATATCCCGATGATGAGGAGGATATGAAATTTTCTTCTCAAAAAGGCGAAGAACATCCTGTTTCTGACAAAGAAAAACAGTCCCAAGAAGTTTCACATGATTTAATGAAGTTTCATGGTGAGTCATCTAATCCTGATAAAATTATTGATTTAGAAATTCCTGATACTGATGAGTTGTCTTTGCCCGATAGTAAGCTAGTTTTTGATTATTATGATACACAAATGGTCTCTCATATCTACCGTAACAAGAGAGAATTTGTTGAATCAACTTATGAAGATCCGTTTTGGGATTCCATCATACCTCATGCTTCTATACGGTGCATAAATTATTTTTTTACAGTATGAAGATTGTCATCAACGAGTTACACATGCAGAACATGATACCGGCAAGATTCGAGGACGAATCTTGCCCAACACCGGTAGAATGATGAAAGGAGATTTATGAAAAATAAATCTATTATTTATATTTTATTAATGTTATTTTTAGTAGAAAAATAATTAATTTCGGATTTAATATTTAGGGTAATTTTAGAAGAGTCTAGAAGTTTATTTTAAGAGTTTTAATAAGTTAGGAAAGTTGCCTAAAGGTAGTAGATACCTTGGGAAACAAGTTTATAGGTTTTTGATAAGTTTAGGGTTTGTTTAGTAGGAGTTATCTATATAAGGAGCTCCAAAAACGAAAATTAGGGAAAATTTTTGATTAATTAAAATTATTTTATTTTCATTAAACTTGTTGAGTTTATTGATTTTGATTTTTATTCATAGTTGGGTTTACCCCGAAGTCTGAGTACTAATCTCATATCTATAGTCGTTATTCGTAATGAATTAACGAAGTCTAGATAACCCTGTAGATTTTAGGATATCTCTTTGAAGATTAACTAATTTCTATCGATTTCTACCCATTTTACCGGTTACTTTTCAATAATTTTATTCCGCTGCGATTATTATCATCTCTACACGCTTCCGATCTGCATCACCTCCTAATGAAGGTAATACACAAAACTATAACATTTGAAGTCTATACTAAAACTACTTTACTTGATCTCGATCTAAGAAAGTGACGCTAAACTTTGACCTCACTCTATCCCTGATGAGTTATTTTTTCTCGATTTCTATATTGTATGGCAGTGTCATGCACATAGCCTGCAGAAACATTATCAAGCTAGCAACATTATTAGCCAACACAAAATTTGCATGCTAGGCAATTTCACGAGGTAAACTTTCAACACAGTTAAAATGAGCACTACTAATGCAGTAATGTACTTCCAAGATTTATTCTAAATATTGCTTATGTGCTTGGGATATGTTGATATTTGTTGTGTTCAGAAAATATCCAAGGAAGCAGCTGGTGCCCACATATGGTCATTGACTCAAAACACTGATACTTACAAAATTGGGTGAGAAATCCCGCAGTAGAATTACGCGTATATGAGCCTGACAATTACAGGTAAAAGATAATAAAGATCTAAAAGGTTAATATCTTTTGCTCCCGCAACATGATGAGATATATGTAGTTGTTTTCTTTGAAGTTGGGATGCCTCTGCAAAAGCAAGCCTTGCGTTTTCTATTCCTGCTCCTAGATTGTAAGTTGCATCTTATTGAGTTTTCTACACATCCGTTTCATTTCTAGCATACAGATGCAGTTTTATTGTAGGTATTCTTTTGCATAGTATCACTGCTGAGTAGTTCACCACGGAAGATTTTTTTTCTTTCCTGATATAAAGATGGTACCTTGAACCTTCAGATTGTATATAGTGCAAAGGTAATAGTCTAGAGGTTTGGTTGCTACTATTTACCAGTTTAGTAAAAGTTGATGTTTTGTAAGTTACGGAGAACCGTATCAAAGCTTGATCTCGAATTTTATTTATATGTTTTATTTCTTTCAAAAGAGGCTTAAGTTTATACAATCAATAAGTTCAAGTCAACATTGATGATTACTGTTAACTGTTTGATTAATAGTTTATGTTGTTGTAATAGATATTAAAATATCATCTATTTTAAATGGGTTGGAAAGTTAAGAATGATTTATTCATTCCTCCATATGGTGGTTCTTATATTACAAGGTCCTTTTTTAGATAATATAAGGAATTGCCATCTACTTTTGCTGCAACATGATGGAGGGTGGATATCTTAGACCTATTCCATCTATTTTGTGTAGGCTTCATTTGAAGCTGAGGTAGAGTTAAAGAAAGATGATAAAGTTGAAAGGTTTCATCTTGGACGGGTTTAATCACGAGAAACTACATTTGTTTATTCTTTTAATTTTAGTTTAATGATAAGAAAATATCTTTTGTTAAGATTTTCCTACTTATTTGCTTAAGACAAAAGTACATATAATAAGCATTTTTTTGGTTACCAGGTCCCTTAATGGGGGTTCAATCAACTTTCAGGAGCTTTACACTCTATTTTTCGAAGGGGGAAGGTTGCTTATCATTTTGTTTCTGAAGAATGACGTAAACTTCTCTGTTTTATATTTCTTATGCTTATGCATCAAGTTTCGTTTTATTAAGTCCCATTATATCAAACCCCACTTAATAAGTTGATGGTACTTGCTATCTTAACTCAAATGGAAGTGTATATAGTTTTGAACCATGTAGTTGTGGGTTCGACTCCCACAGATGACACAATTATTTGAGTAGGCGTAAACCTTACATGCTTCCTATGTAAATATTAAATCTGGAATATGCAGTACAAAACTAACGACGTACACCCATCTTTGTGGCTCAGAAAAAACTAACCTAATCTCAAGGTAATTCCGAGTTAAGACGCTTTATAACTACTTTGAAAAGACGTGCGAACCAGTGAATAGTGAAGATATTGTAAGTATATAGATTACTTAATTCTATCTCAAGGTCTACCTTACTATTGTCCATTTTGTGGTTTAGTTGCATGATTTTTGGATGGTTCTTTTGTAATACTTCATATTGGTTAAGGACATGGTGGTGTGGATATTTGCAGCTAGAAACAATACTTCAACTTCTTCCCTGGGATCTCAACATTTATTACAAGAAAATATTTTGGTCATATCAAAGATGTATTGTCAGTTGTATACTTAATTGATAACCGTTAGATTGTTTCATCTTGGAGAGATCTTTCAATTAGGCTTTGAAATTCTTTAGGTGAATATGAGTATACAATTGAAGATGAGGATTTAAGATGGGGATTCACATACTAACTGGGTGAATTTTGGTGTAAAGTTAATCATATTAATTTTCAACAATCTTCCACATATTTGAATAGAATTATCTAAGATGTAAGATAAATAATACTTTAGATGGACATAGAGAGTATATTTTCTTTAAGCTGTATTGAGAGTGCTTCCTCAGAAGGACGAATTTTGTGTTCTTTGTAAATTCTTAGTATATTGTCCGTTTTCAAAGAAAAAAGTGTATGTTTGATTTATGGACCAATCACCTTCTGGAGTAGTCTCCATTTTTAATTGTGGTTAAATTGTATATTATTACCATCAAGTGTCTTATTTTGGGATCTTGGCAGGAAATAAGTCTGACACCAAATTTCTCTCCTCTTCTTAAAAGTGGACATGAACAAACGGTGTAAACTATTTACATCGGAACCGGTGCGTCGTACATCATCAAAAATTTGGATTTTTTAATCACTCAATGCGTAATACGGGATCATCATATAATGCACGACATCATGTAATAACACAGGAACTATAAATTTAATTATTCAATTCAAGTCTAATAATCTAGCTAAAGAATTGAAATTGAATTTAACCTCTTCAAGTCAGCTCTCACAGGGTAGGAGCGGAGCTTGGTTTTTAGGAACGTATGGGCAAAAATCTTTCCTACCCATGCCACAACTAGACAAAAGGTAGGCTAAAATAGGCTTACAAAGACTAAATTAGGCTTGGGGGGAAACTGAACTGGGTGGATAATTCCTACCCGGGGGTGCACATACATTCACTCAAAAATATATATAATTCATCGTATAATGTACAAGACCATCTATAATCATCTTATAATTTACGAGCGCTCAATATACTCACATAATTTTATTGACAATAAAAATAAAATAAAAAATAAATTTAATATACCCGGTATATAGCACGAATATAAATTTAGTTAATTCTTAATGATCTAATCCCAAATTAAAAAATGATCCCTTCAAAATAGAATGGTCCAGAAATTCATTTTAAATTCGATTGATTTTTGTTGTCAGCGGTAAATAGAAAAATACCCCAATCATATAAAGTCCATGTCAAATTTATGTTACCCTTATCCGTGAACAAGCCCACAAGTAAGTAGAAATGGAACTGATACGTGTTAAATCAAAATTGCGTTCTTTTAGTTATTAATTTAGAACCCAGTGACTAAAGGTGAGCTTCTAAGTTCATTACTGCGACAAAAAAAAACTCTAAACCGTTGCTTAAGATCGAAGAAGATTGAAATTGGTGCACAACTTGGAGCTTGAAGGTTATTATAGTTTTCAATTTTTATTTTAGCTTGTGAATTTAGGTCTTTTTTGTTGCTGGTGAGATGGGGATGTCACTTTTGTTGCTGGTGAGATGGGGATGTCTCTTTTCAAAATTTAAGAACTTCAATTTAGTTATACATTCTACTGATCTATGTAGCCGAACTATATTCACTCTCATATGGAAAAAAATTCGCTCTCGCACTGCGAGAGCTATTTTGAACTGGTAGTTTCATGACCATCGGATCTATAAAAATATGACGTCATCTAACTTTAAGTTAACCCAATTATTTCACCGAATAATTAGTCAAAATGAAAAATCTTCCCATCACCCAGTATCTCTTTCTCGTCATCAACAAAGCAACTTCGCTTCCGCAATAAAGAAACTTCTTCTTCCGAAAATCTGGAACTTCGCTTGTCTGTCATGACTTCATTCGTGCAATACATATATATTACAATATTTACCTACCATTAATTTTGATGTTGTTGCTTATCTTATGAAATAAACACGGTTTCAATAGTTTTTTTTTTTTTTTCTGTTTCAATTGGATGAAATACTAATCAATCAAGGCTCGTAATCTACAATAATCAATTATTCGTTTTGTGAAGATTGTGTAAAAACCTAGGCTTTTCGATTTTTATCATCACAAATAGTACCTCCATACTTAGTATACCACTATTCAACTTGAATTTCTATAACATTTCTTTTCACCACCAACCAAGAACAACATTTATCATCTCAGCCTTGGATTCATCTGTTGGGAAATAAAAATGTTTTGTTACTAAAATTAATAGTTTATTACTTAAATTAATTTTGTTACTATAATTAGCTTGATGGGTGCTAGGATCACTAGTCCAAACTTGGGTGGAATTATAGCCATCCATTTTCACTTCTTAGTGAATGAGAAACCTTTGGTTATCCCACATTGGGCAAACCAAGGAGGAAGTTCATGCATATTACCACATATGTTCTATATAAGGAAAAGAACTAGTGGATTGGATATGGACTTGGGAAATGGACTAGTGGGCAAATGCATACATGTACGGTGCTTCGCACCGAAGCACCGCAGGCCGCGGGCTTGCAGAGCTTGCGGTGCTTGCGTGTGTTTTTGGCGTGAGCCTTGGCGCGAGCCTTGGTGCGACCCTTGGTGCGACCCTTGGTGCGAGCCTTGGTGTGACCCTTGGTGTGAGCCTTGGCGTGACCCTTGGTGCGAGCCTTGGTGCGAGCCTTGGCGTGAGCCTTGGCGTGTGCCTGGCGCGTGCGTGGCGTGTGCCTGCGAGTGCACACGTGTACCCATCAATGAGAAAACGTTTCTTTAATTTTAAATAAATATTTTACCGTTTGAATTAAATGGAAAATAAAATCATAAATAATTTTTTAATTAAAACAATCTTAACGTTTTGTTTTAATGGGGATTTAATATTTGAAATTAAATTTTCACCGTTTTAAAACTCAAAGGTTTACTTCTCCTATAAAAGAACAACATTGCTAAGGTTTTCGTTTACCCCAGTCGCAGCCACTGTCCTGACGACTTTTCCCCTCTTCTTGCTTTGATTTGCGCACTAGAATTTACTTTCTTTTTCTTTCATCTTCTGTTAAGTTCACAACGGGCCAACGAGCTTTGCTAGCTGGGTTGGTATCAGGTGATTTTATCCTGAATTCAAGTTTGTCACTGAAAGGGTATAACAGCATCTTCCTGAAGGTGTACCTGGCAAATATTGAGTTAAGGGCAGTCTGTTGAACAGGCGACTTCACCTCTCTGTGTTTGAGTGTGTGTGCAGTTTAATTCTAACCCTCCCTTAATCATCTTCAAGTTCTCTGTGTTTGTTTTTCTCTGTTACAGGAAGTATATTATCCAACATCATCATGGTTGAGATAATCAAGGTCCAAGTCAAAACACATGGTGTTCAGCTTCTCATCTAGATCTTCATCATCCATGGATGTTATCATCACCATTAACATCAACATCAATACTACCCATTAGCAGCAACCATCATCGCCATGAATACTGCCCATTAGCAGCAACCATCATCTCCATTAATAACAAAAACATCTAGCTTTTTGTCTCCAATTCCATTAGAGATTTTTTTTATTTGATAGAGTAAATTTCTAAGTTCCCAAAATGTCGAGATTCATCTCATGATGAGTCATGGCGACAACAAGTAAAGCTGGAAACTATCACGTATTTAAAATACACAGATAAGTCAAACATTTGGTGGATAACTGGGGTTAACTGAGATTAACTCGGAGTTGGATGACATCACACCTTATTAAATCCGATGGCCATGAACCTATTAGTTCAAAAAAGCTCTACTACTTTGGGAGCGAATTTTTTTCCTCTCATAGACGGGATGCAAAAAGATAAAAAATAAAAACCCGCGATCTTTGACCGCCTTATGCGAATTTGCATATAGCCTTACTCAATGTAAATTCCTATATCCATCCCTGAATGATATATATCTAAAGATCTAAAGGTCTAGATAAATAAAGTTTTTAAGTTTAACGGTAAAGAAATTTTCATTTTCTATTGATCGAAATAAAGTCTTTTTAACTTTTGTGGACGTACGTTTTGGTGAGGACATTTGGCATAATTTGATTGGTGCAAATATTTAAGGGTTAAAGAAACCAACTCTCTTATTGACTATTTTGTTTTAAAATTATTACACTTCGTATACACAATACTTAATTGTACCGGATCAACATCACCTACATTGGATGGACAATACCGCAAATCGACGATCTAGTTAATCATCTTTAATAAACGGCTACCGCTGAATTTAAAAAGGGAAACCAAATTCAATTTGGAAATCTTTTTTTTTTAAGAAAAAAGGAAACCAAATTAAATTTGGAATTCGTTACAAACCGGAACTAGGAAACCCAAAAAAAAAAGTTATATATAATTAAAACGGAATTTTGATTGATGCAAATATTTAGGGGTTAAAGAAACCCACTCTTCTATTGTGTATTTTGTTTTTCAAATTATTACACTTCGTTTACACCCAATACTTAATTGTATCGGGTCAACGTCACTTACTGGGTGGACAACACCACAAAAAAAAAAAACACACGGCTGCCACTTTAAACGGTTACCAAAAATACTTAATTGGCAGATAATCGGCTGCATAATATCATCCATGTTTCTATAAACCTAATCAGTCAACTGCAATGTATAAAATCAAATACTTAAATAATACAATTCAAAAATAATAACTAAATTAAAAAACAGTGTAATGGTCCCCCTATATTTAAAACAGAGAGGTCATGCAAAGAGAGAGTTGGAGAACAAACCGGGTGCCATGATTCATCATTCTCAAGGTTTCCATGATTCTAGTGACGTAGGACACGAGTAATAGTAATATTTCCTAGTTTTGTTTCTAATAGTTTTAGGTTTCCTTGTTATTAAGGATTCCATTTGTTTTGGGGTTTAGATTTCCTAATTCTAGTAATATTTTATTTTTAAGTTTTTCTATAAATAGGCACCTTAGCATTGCCTATTTAACTGATTTTTTTCTTTCATTATTAATAAAAAAAAAAACAAAAAGAGAAAAGTTTCTTCTCCAATTATCCGTGTTCTTAGAAATCAACGTTTAGTTGATTTCCTAGTTGTTTCCTGCTGCGTTAGTTGGTATCAGAGCCTAACCTCGATTTTGAGAGTTTGATCTAATGGTAAACGGCGGGGGAGACAATGTAAACCCAATCCCTAATAACGGTGCGGGTGTTTCAGGTGTTGAAGCAATCTGGAATGCAATCAACACTCATACATTGAGGTTCGATGAGATTCAACAACGTTGAATCAAATCGAACTAACTTGGCCACCTTACGGAATCCGAATGAAGTTCTGAATCCAGACAACCGGCTAATCAGAGAAGAACATCCTAGGGATAACCCAGCAAGAGGTAGAGGTAGAGGCGGTAGCAGAGGAAGAGGTCGAGTACCGGATAATCTCCAGGCGCATGATAACACAGATGAATCTGATTCGGACGGTGAGTACAGAGGTAACCAAGGGAATCATCAAAGAAGACCTGAGGATGAGTATCGGTTTAAAGCGGATCTGCCTGTTTTTAATGGGAACCTTCAAATTGAAGAGTTTCTCGATTGGTTGTATGAGGTCGAAAGGTTCTTTGGGATGATGGAGATAGGCGAAGACAGGATGGTGAAGTTGGTTGCATAGAAACTGAAGTCTTCCGCAGCGGTATGGTGGGATCAGTTACAAACTAATAGAAGAAGACAAGGTAAAGATGCTGTCAGAAGTTGGAGAAAGATGAGGAAGTTGATGATAGGAAGATTCCTTCCTCCAGATTATGAACAATATTTGTTCCAATTATATCAGAATTGTTGCCAAGGTAATCGATCCGTCTTTGATTATACTTTAGAATTCAGTAGACTTTTTGCTTGAAACAATCTAATGGAAACTGAAACTCAATGTGTTGCGCGTTATCTGAACGGTTTGAAACCTTTGTTGAGGGAGAGAATCGGGTTGCAAGTATTGTGGAGTGTGGATGAGGCACATAATATGGCTTTGAAGGCAGAGATGATAGAGCGGACAGTTCAACCTTTTAGGAAGTTTATCGTGTTGGGTCATCCTCATCGTATAGTCAGAATGCATCTTCGACTCAATCTACTCAAACTACTCAACATTCTGTGCCGACACGCGATGTAAGTAGTACTCCAGGAACTAAGCCATCCACTGTTATTCAGAAGGAATTTCAGAGGAGTGCCAATCCTTACGCAAAACCCACACCTTTGATTTGCTACAAATGTCGTAAGCCAGGAGATACGTCTACCAGGTGTCCAGATGGAAGGGGTAGAACAGTACACATGGTTGACGGGATAGAAGGAGATCTAGATGAAACAGAAGAGCAAGGTGAAGACGGATTCGAAGATGAAGATTTGGCAGAAGAGGACAGAGAACATGCTAACTGTGTAGTGGAGAGAGAGGTATTGTTGGCACCCAAACAGGATTTTCCCACGCAGCGACATAAGATCTTTCGATCTTTTTGCTCAATCAAGAAGACAATATGCAAGTTAATAGTCGACAATGGCAGTAGTGAAAACCTCATATCTCAGAAGTTGGTAAAATATCTGAAGTTACCAACACAGAAGCGGGAGACTCCTTATAAGATTGGTTGGATTAAGAAGGGTATGTTAGAAGAAGTGAGCGAGGTATGTTGTGTTGCTTTGTCCATCGGGAAGTTTTACTGCGAAGAATTGTTATTTGATGTAGTAGATATGGATGCTAGTCATGTGTTATTGGGTAGGCCGTGGCAATTTGATGTAGACATCACATATCGAGGTAAAGAGAATGTTTATTCCTTTACGTGGAAGGGTCACAAGATTGTCTTGAGTCCTAAGGTGTGGGACAGTCCCAAAACTTCCAAAGTTGAGGGTACTTCTTTCTTGACAATGCAGACTCTGGGATGATTTTGAAGCCGAGTATAAAGAAGTGGGTGAAATGCATGTTATGGTTTTGAAATCAGTATTATTATGTGAGGAGCCGAAGTCAGAGATTCTAGAAATCATACATAAGCGACTCGTGGGTTTTAATGATATTATTTCTGATGACCTTCCTAATGAGCTACCTCCGATGCGCGATATTCAGCATCACATTGATCTCATTCCTAGCGCGACTCTCCCAAACCTTCCTCATTATAGGATGAGTCCGAAAGAAAATGAGATTGTTCGTGAGAAAGTGGAAGAACTGTTACACAAAAGGTTCGTAGGTGAGAGCATGAGTCCATGTGTTGTTCCTACACTATTGGTTCCTAAGAAGGATGGTATATGGAGAATGTGTGTTGATAGCAGGGCAATCAACAAGATTACAGTTAAGTACCGGTTTCCTATTCCCCGATTGGATGATATGCTGGACCAGTTATTAGGATCACAAATCTTCTCTAAACTGGATCTTCGTAGTGGGTATCATCAGATTCGTATCCGTCCAAGTGATGAGTGGAAGACGACGTTCAAGAAACGAGATGGATTATATGAGTGGCTGGTTATGCCTTTCCGTCTTTCCAACGCACCTAGTACATTTATGAGGGTAATGAGCCAGGTACTTCGTCCTTTTATTAGAAAATTTGTTGTTGTGTATTTCGATGATATACTTATCTATAGCAGGAGCGAGGAGGAACATTTGCACCACTTGCAAATTGTACTAACTGTGTTGCAGGAGAATAATTTATTCATCAATTTGAAGAAGTGCGGTTTTCTCACAACGAGGTTATTATTTCTGGGTTTTGTGATCTCTTCTGAGGGAATACATGTAGATGTTGACAAAGTAAGGGTCATTCGTGATTGGCCAACACCTCAGACTGCGACAGAAGTACGAAGTTTTCATGGGCTTGCAACACTCTATAGGAGATTCATTCACAGTTTCAGTATTATAGTTGCTCCTATTACAGAGTGTCTCAAGAAAGGGAAGTTTTATTGGGGCCCTGAAGCTGAATCCTCTTTTGCTTTGATAAAAGAGAAGTTGTGTTCTGTACCGTTTTTGGCATTACCTGATTTTGAGAAAACTTTCGAGGTTGAGTGTGATGCCTGTGGAACATGTATTGGAGGTGTTCTTTCTCAATCCAGGCGACCAATAGCCTTTTTCAGTGCAAAGTTGTCTGAGGCACAACAAAAGTGGAGTACTTATGATCAGGAGTTTTATGCTGTATTCCGTTCTTTGAAGTATTGGGAGTATTATTTGTTGCATGCGGAGTTCGTTTTTTATACGGATCACCAGGCTATGAAGTACCTTAACAGTCAGAAACGGATGGATAGCATGCATGCAAGGTGGTCAGCGTTTTTTCAGAAGTTCCCAATGGTAATAAAGCATAAAGCTGGGACACTTAACCGTGTAGATGATGCCCTTAGTCGTCGTGCAGCTTTACTAGTAACCGTGAGTGCTGAG
The DNA here is from genome assembly GCA_023531435.1 of Papaver californicum. NCBI lineage: Eukaryota > Viridiplantae > Streptophyta > Magnoliopsida > Ranunculales > Papaveraceae > Papaver > Papaver californicum. Next base: position 400,459 of record JAJJMC010030097.1, read on the forward strand.
GTAGGTTTTGACTGTTTGAAGGAAATATATGCTGAAGATGAAGATTTTAGTGAGATTTGGAAAGAGTGCCATGAGAATGAGAAGAGGGTGGTTAAAGATTTTCGTATACAAGATGATTATCTATTCTATCTTGATAGGTTGTGTATTCCACGAACTTCTTTACGGGAGAAGCTAATCCGTGATCTTCATGGTGGAGGCCTTAGTGGTCATCTCGGGCGTGATAAGACGATAAATTGTCTACATGCTAGGTACTATTGGCCACAACTAAAGCGAGAAGTGGGTACCTTTGTTCGTAATTGTTATATCTGCCAGACGTCAAAAGGTCAGTCTCAAAACACCGGTTTGTACATGCCTCTCCATGTTCCTGATCGTATTTTGGAGGACTTATCTATCGATTTTGTGTTGGGACTGCCTCGAACCCAGCGAGGAGTAGATTCTGTGTTTGTTGTGGTTGACAGGTTCTCAAAGATGGGCCATTTCATTCCTTGTCGTAAGACTTCGGATGCCAGTCATATTGCTAGCCTATTCTTTCGAGAAATTGTTCGTTTGCATGGGGTTCCTAAGTCTATCGTGTATGATCGTGATAGTAAATTTCTTATCCATTTTTGGTTAATACTGTGGAAGATGTTTGACACGAGTTTGAAGTTTAGCAGTACAACTCATCCTCAAACTGATAGTCAGACGGAGTCTCTGAATCGTACATTGGGTAATTTGATTCGTAGTATATGTGGTGAAAAGCCTAAACATTGGGATCACGCCCTTCCCCAAGCTGAGTTTGCTTACAATAATGTTGTTCATATTGCTACAGGGCGATCTTTTTTTTCTTTGGTTTATTTACAAGCTCCTCATCATGTTGTTGATATTGTAAAGCTCCCACGAGCTCCATGTGTTAGTATTCCTGCTGAGAAGATGGCAGAACATGCTCGATCTGTGCAACTTGAAGTTAAGCAGAAGTTAGAAGCCGCTAATGCAAAGTATAAGATTGCAGCAGACAAGCATCGACGTTCTAAGATTTTTAAGGAAGGTGATCAAGTGATGGTTTTCTTGCGCAAGGATCGTTTTCCTGTTGGTACTTATAGCAAGTTGAAACCTAAGAAGTATGGCCCTTACAAGATTACAAAGAAGATTAACGATAATGCGTATGTGGTGGATCTACCTTATAATTTCGGGATTTCAAGTACTTTTAATGTGGCAGATTTATACGATTATTTTCCAGAGGAGCAAAATCTTTATCTTGTTGATAATTCGAGGACGAGTTCTTCTCAAGTGGGAGGGACTGACGTAGGACACGAGTAATAGTAATATTTCCTAGTTTTGTTTCTAATAGTTTTAGGTTTCCTTGTTATTAAGGATTCCATTTGATTTTGGGTTTAGATTTCCTAATTCTAGTAGTATTTTATTTTTAAGTTTTTCTATAAATAGGCACCTTAACACTGCCTATTAACTGATTTTTTTCTTTCATTATTAATAAAAAAAACAAAAAGAGAAAAGTTTCTTTTCCAATTATCGGTGTTCTTAGAAATCAACGTTTAGTTGATTTCCTAGTTGTTTCCTGCTGCGTTAGTTGGTGATGAGTTCTATAACTAATTCTCCTGTAATATTAACATTTATGGTAAAATTAAATAACCAAACTGTCATTAACTGTTGATAAATTTTTCAACCAGTCGTCACATCAAATCAAAATGGATACCAAATCAAAAATTCTAATTAAACATGATCGAAAGATAACTGTTATGAGAAATTAAATATACAGAACGCGTAACGCGGACACTAATCTAATATACATTAAACTAGTTTACTCAAACCCTAGAGGGCCTAGACCTAGCTAATATGTTTGCGATACGAAACATGTTGACTAGGAAGTGACTATGGAAAAATCATACTGTATTTCAGGTCAAAGTTCCTGATCAGATTACTGGACAAATAAAACGAGACCTAGAGAAAGAAGACCTAATCCTTGGGTTCCATAATTTTCATTGTATGTATAACCCTGAAAAACAATTGATGATGAGAATTTGGATATTCACTCATTTTCAAGTTAACTCTACTTTGATGATGACCAAAATCTATAACATCTGGTAGTGTATCATATATATATATATCCCACGGTATGTCGAAATAATGCTCATTAGATACAAGTAAATTTGATAAAACTGGAAGTAGAACAATACAAATTCGAGTTTCATGCATACGAAAAGAAATCTTATTGAAGGATAAACTAGTTTCTATCCATGCTATACTTTTGGATATAGTTCATTACACTATATGAGCTCCAAAAATGAGTTTACAGGGAAGAAATTAATTATGTAATGCAAATAAACAAACTAAAAGGATTGAAATTGATCTATCTAGCTAGCTACATGCTTATTTAATTTATTATTAGAGAATAATACATACATATAATAAACCTTAATTCTTCCATCATTCACTTTGTTAAAGAGAATAGCATGTTCTTAAAGCACAAATTCATAATCAAAACAGTTTTTTCCCTTATGTAAATCGTCGTGCCACACCCACATAATAATCAGTTCGAACGTTCTTCATGCGCATAACTTGTGCACATATTGAGAAATAGAGAAGAAAAGCATTACCGTGCGATCAAAATATTGGAGAGATCTCCATAGGATCTTCCTCGAGAACTTGTCCAGTTGCTTCATCCAGGAGCCACTTCTCTAGTAAAGAAAATGGAGGTTGGTTTTGATCATCTTCAATCAACCCTTGGTGATCACTCTCCGAGATCGAATCAACCCTATCTTCGATTGGAGTAGTAGCTGCTGCAGTAGTAGTTGTTGTTTGAGGTTCCTCTGGGGATGCCGATGTGGTTGACCCATGAATTGTAGTTGAGTCATCTGAAGAAGATTTCTGCTCCCAACAAGCCATATTACTTATATTGTCAAATGTTAAAAGAGATTCAAAGTAATCTGCCTCATTTGAGATAAGATCATCATCGTGATTACAGGTTTCTTGTACTTCAACTTTCTTAACAAGTAGCTTGTCATCATCAAGGTTATTGTTACCACTACTATTGCTGGTGTTGTGGTTGTTGTTATTGGAGTTATTGTTGCCATTGGGTAGTACTTTCTCTTCTGTTTGAGTAGTCTTTAATTTGAGTGTAGTATTACTGTTCAACTTATTAGGAGAAGTCTTCATCCAACCTTCCAAGAGTCTTGAAATGTTTTCTGTGCTTGAAGCATAAGTAATAGTTGAGGTAGTACTACTAGTATTACTACCTACACTATTTCTATGACTACTGATGAACTTATTTAGGGCTGAATTTTGATGGATCAAATGATGATGTTCTAAGTTTCTTATTCTATCATAACTACTACTATAATCTTTGCTAAAAAACTGAAAGCTTGTTGATGAATCGGATGACGATGATGATCCCAAATGATGAGGGTGTAATATGGAATGAAACTTCTTCAGTTTTTTCTTTAGATGTGTATTCCAATAGTTCTTTATATCATTATCTGTTCTTTGTGGAAGATATGAAGCTATTGCTGCCCATCTGTGTAATACCCCCCAAAAAACAAAGGATCAGGTTAATAATTAAAAATTATAGATTATGTGCTGATTAATAATATTATTACTGATTTCAAAATTAAACTAAATATTAGTAGGGTTCATGAGAGAAATGTAAATATACATACTTGTTGCCCAATAAACTTTGAAGACTTATTATCATCTTTTCTTCAAGTTCAGTGAAGTTTCCTCTCTTGATTCCTGGTCTTAAGTAATTAGTCCATCTCAACCTGCAACTTTTGCTGCACCTTAGCAAACCTAAAATAAAACAGACAACAAACAAACGAACTAACATTAGGATATGATATTATATATATAAGAAAAGTATAATGATAGCCATGCATAAAATGAAAGTCATACGAAGTTGGAAGTAGAGAGAGTACTGTGGATATTCTATACTTACCAGTATTAGTTGGAACCGATCTCCAATTTCCTGGTCCATGTTCTTTGATGTAAGATGCTAAAATTAGGTCTTCTTCAGGAGTCCAAGGTCCTTTCTTGATACCAACTTTATCACAACAAGGAGGTCTTCCCATGGCTTGCTTGCTTTCTATTCTTTGCTCTATTTTTGTATGATCTATCTTTTAAACTAATTATGCAAGGATACTCTTTAACTTTCCTTCTCTAGAAAAAACAAACTACCATTACTTCTACTCGGTACTACTACTCCTCATGAACTGGATAATAACCATGAACATGTGACTCACTATATATACAAAATGAATGAATTGTAAAATAACTTCATGAGAGAGAGAGAGAGAGGGGTGTAGTAGCTGTTCTCACTCCTTTGATGATCTGATCTACCTCTCTGACTTACTTAGCTTTTTCTATTATAACTTTCTTATCAGAACATATTAAATTCAGTCAATTTTACACTAAGTTGTAGAAATCGGGTTTTTACGGAATTAAGTTTTTTTTTTTGGTGTTTACTAGCTAGATACAGCAGTAGTAATGGTGTGTGCATGGACCGTACGTGCATGACTTGCTGTTTCTCACCAAAAAAGTTGAAAATCAATTATAATCGGCTTGAATGCGCGGTTTATGAATTATGATGTGAGTTGATTTTCTTTGGAGTAATTGCTGATATTAAGTTTTGTAGCATTTGATTTGATGAATAGTACCATGCTTTAACCCTAAAAAAGTTACTTGATGATCAGAAGCTCAGAACTACAGCAGTATTTATTGCAGTAGATTTTATGATCCACGAGAGTCCACGGAATTATTTCTTTACTTTACTATTGTTCAAAACTTTTGTTCATGATATTTCCATAACTTTGCATTGATTTTTCATTTTAAACTTTTATGTTAGAAACAGAAATTTATGTTTTTATCTAAGAAATTCATATCAAACCAAACATCTTCCTAATGATATGGTCTCTATTTGAATCTAACTATATCTAAGAGCTTTTGGTTGATGTGTTTGTTTCATATGTGTTAATATGTCTATATTCAGATAGTCTGTCCCAAAAAATTTTATGTCCCCCTATCCCAGCCAGTCGAGGAACAACATTTGTCTTCTATTCTAACTGCCTATGACGATGTTAATTGCAGAGTATTAAAGTAATAATCAAATTTAAAAAAGTAACTAAAACTAAAACTATTTTCTTCTTCCTACAGGGAGGTAGTCGAATAAGAATTCCAGATTTTTATAAAAAAAAATTTGAGCAACTTCTGGAGATTCTCTGGAAATCTAGGGATTTTTGGTGATTTTATGATAGTATTACATAGAGTCTTTGTGATTTATAAATACAAATTTAGTGGTTTTTTAGAGAGTTGTGGTGATTTGTAGAGACAGAAAAATGTATAATATCTTTAAAAAATTCAAAATATCTATCAACTTTTTTATTATGCAAGTTATAATTTTAACAAAAGTACCATGAATAAATCATAAAATATGTGTCGATTGTCAAACAAAAAAAATTAGTATATGTATGACACCATCTGTGTTTTCTTTTCTAATTTTTCTTCGTTTTTTTCTATTAATATTTTCTTTTCTTGGCAATGACAGAGTACTATCGTGCAACGCAAATGAAAAATAATGAATGTACAGTGAATTTAAAACATATAGAGTCTGGATGCTAGACCATTAAAATAAATAAATAAAAGATTTGTATGTGAATTTGATGCTTATGAGAAAATAACCCAAATTTCAAGAACCTTTAATTGGGGAATACAACTACAAATTTGGGGTACTTAGGATTATACCAACCTAGAAAAACTGATAAGGGGTATCCTAAAACTATATTTCCTCTAACAAGGGAGATTATGAGACTCTATTAGAATCTCTATTGACTAACAATACGTATGAGAACTCTTTAGAAATCCTTTGAATTCCCTTTTACCTCCATGTTAACCTTTTATTTTTATTTTCTGATCTATTTCACTAAAACAAAAATGACTAGCATAGGAAGACATCATCTAGGTGAATGTCTAGTTTTAAAATTTCACATATAGGATGTCTACCCAAAACTAAGCCATGTCATCTACACATTGGTTTATTGTTAGGGTTGGAGAAGGATTTTAAAGGAAATGGATGTATATCCTGTGTAAATTTAGATATTTATTCTCACATATATTTCATTAGAGAAGCTCTAAGTAACATCACTACCACAATGGAAGAAATTTATACTCTCTGGTTTTATTCCTGTCCCTTAATATTTGTTAAAATTGATATATTTTTTTATTATTTTTTGTGGAGGGAATTTTTTTTTTAACAAAGTTAAAGGGGAAGAATAATTTGTAAAGGTTTTTTTTTATATTTGTTTTTGGCAATTGTAAAGGGATTCGGGATGATGCTGGTTTTGAGGGATAAAAAAATACATAATTTTTTTTTTTCAAACGAATGACGTAAAAACAGGCGCTAGTCTTTTTGAATGGGCGAAGTTCATATTTTTAAATTTAATCCAACTGTAAATATACCACTTATCTCTGAATCCTAATTGTAGATATTTTTTTATTATCTTCTTTTTAAACGTTAATAAAGATAAAATAATTACCAAATATAAATTATTGTTCCATACTAAACAAATTTAATTTAAAATTTAATAATAATTTAACATTTAAATGGATAGTTTTGTATATTTCTCCTATCTCTTTAATATTTTGACTTTTTTAAACTAGACAAATAAATAAAAACGGAGGGAGGAGTAATTCTTATTTATAGGAATAATATGAGAATCAGTAAATCCTATAAGATAATCACAACTAATTCCCTTTGACTGGGGTTAATCCTATCTAGTTAGAATACACAAATCTTATTGCTGACTTGGTTTTCTAACTATCTTCTGTACACGTGCCTGGAATGCACGTGACCTAAATTGATTCACTACCACCTCGATGACTAGTATATGCCATATATTCTAATACTTTTGTCGATAAGCAAGTCCATAGACCCAATATGACTTCAACGAAGTACAAAGTCGATAAACCCATAAAAAATCACCGTTAGAAAAATGGTAATGAATGAATATGATATTTTAATCTTCCTAATCATCTTGTGCTCCTCCAAATCCTCAGTACTTAGTCTTCCAAAAATGATGTAAGCGACGGAACAACTAAAAACGTTACCTAGACAACGGAACCAATTCCAAAATACAAAACGTCTCCTAAATGTTTGTTACCAAGGTTGCATCTATCCTTATCAGAGAGAGGTTTGGCGCCAAAAAGACCATACCTTATGAATCTCAATGTCACACCAACTGCAGCAAGTGCACAAGGCCATCTTTTAGGTAGGGCGGGATGATCGACCGCCTTAGGCACAAGAAAAAAAAGGGCCAAGAAAAAATATCTCTTCATTATATATGTAAACCCAATTTTGTCTTAGTGTATTTTTTAATAATTGTGAAAATTTGAACTGTTAACATTAGAAAATATTATTAATAATTTTTTAATATTTTAGGTTTTTATTACTACTACCAATATTGGTTTTTGGTTTTTTGCATTACTAACAATAAACATCTTGTATGGGTAATATAAGTAACATCTTACACAATATCAGTCTCCTAAAATTTCTTGTTTCTCATATGTGATTCATGTGTTACTCTTATATTTAAAAATATAAAATATATGTGATTCATGTGAAACTTTTTATATTTCAAAATGTAAAATACTAGTACATATATATTGTAATTTTATTTAAATATTATTTTGTTTTTCTAGTTTTTTTTTTTGTTGAGTTTCTTACTTGGAATCATGATTTATTTTTTATTGTTATAAATATATTAAAAGTTCTATGGTTTTTATGAGTTGTTAATTTTCCCTCTTGTCTGATTTATATGCGTACATAAAAAAGTACAAAAAAAACAGGTCATCATTCTTTTACGCCCCAGGTCTTGTATATGTTAAGGCCGGCCCTGCAGGTGCGGACTTATGAAGATCACCAAAATTTTCCTCCCATTTCAACCTTGCATTTTGATCATCTGCTGGTGCTATTGGTGTTGTGTTGTTATCCATATTAATATGTCAAACAAGAAATTAGGTCTCATGGGGAAAAAGAAGAAAAACTCTACCACTAAAATAACATGAACTCGTGTACAGATTCAACAGATCCAACAGATCCAACAACTAGGATTAAAACTTAATACCGTAAATTCAAATCAACGCTCACAACACAGATTATTACAGTCTACAAAAAAAATAGGGAGAAGTTGTTGAAAATGTATATAAATGGTTACTGTATATTTTGATCTTGTATTAATGGAGACAAAACACAAAAAAAAACAATAATTTATTTTAAAAGATTTATTAAAAGTTTGGAAAAAAAAAGATTAAACTATTATTCCTACAGAACATTTAACTTACACAAAGATTGTTACAGTTGAGAAGTTTCTTGTAGAACACAGAAGAATCAAAGTTTGTAGTAAATGAAGTTGTTTCTTTTAAGTATTAAGAAGAAAAAACAAACTTTGTTACCTTCTTATCTAAAATTTTTTAACTCACAAGTATGTATGGAACAAACTATACCTACTAAAGTTTCTTTCATGGTGCGGGTAGCTGCCACTAATAGTCTTCCCACAGTAGAAAATCTGAAAAGAAGGGGAATGGAAATTAAGAATAGTAAATGTAGGCTCTGCAACAAGATCGATGATGAGTCGGCAGACCATCTTTTTATTAGTTGCAAGGTTGCAGCTAATTTATGGAAGTATTTTTTAGGTTTGCTTGATTCAACATGGTCTCCTCCCAATATAGTGATACAAGTTCTGAGAGATTTGAAGCTTAAATTCAGTTTGAAACCGTCGATCTTCATCAAGTATTGCCTTCCCTTTGCAATATGGTTTGTTCTTTGTACCGAAAGGAACAATAGAACGTTTAGGGGAGAATCCACCACTTATGAGAAATTGTTTATTAACATTAAAGAAAATCTTTATACTTGGGCTTCAATGTATAAAGACTTAGAATCTTTTCTTTTGATGATTTTGTGTGTATATGGAAAAATTTAAAGACAACATGTAATCCCATCGATTAACTCTTGTAACTTTTGTTGTTCTTGTACTTCTTGTGCTTTCTCAGCACTCTTGGAATGAATTTTGCCGTTTTGAAACAATAAAAGATGAAGACATAGGTTTTTAGTGATTCTCAGTTCATTATGATTATCAGATCATGATATATTGCAAGGAGAAGAAATAGTTCATTATGATCCTACTTTTAGGATGCAGAGAAGTAGACATCTAGCAGATCCTACAAATGGAGTCATTGCACTCTTCTTGTTTTCTAAAACTATTTTCATATTTGAGTAAAGAAAAGTTTCTTCTCACTACTTAAAATGGTCTTAGTCTTAGGGTCTTTCCTTTTTTACCTGGCTAATTTGAGACCTACCCAATTTTGTATCACCCCATATGAGTTGATAAGGGGTGTCTAAAATAGGGTGAAACTACTAAATTACCCTATAGTAAAACCTACTACTATAACCTAAAAGTAAAACCAATCACTAAAACCAATTACTCAAATCTATTTTACATTTCAACATCATAAGAACCGATTCTTCTTCTTCTTCTCTTCTTTTCTTCTCCTTTCTTATCGTTATTCTCTTTTTTTTTTCCATTTCAAACTAAAACATCGTCGATAATCGATGACTCAAAAAACAATTAATCGTTTATTTTCTATATAACAAAATTGAAAAAATGAGTAAAGCATCCCACTGGAATAACTTAACCTAGTGGAAGCGATCCACAAATCGCACAAGTAATTCGAAATAGACATCCGAAGAAGAAAACTGTTACGGAGGAAGACGAAGAAACTCTCATATCGATATAATCACAACAAATGGCTCGAATCAAGTACTTTTCTATTATCTCATTCATGTTAATTATGTTTTATCGACATGCCCACACTCAAAAATTGAAAATTATGAAATTTAGGTTTTCTGTGAAAATTAGAATCGTTCGATGCTAATGTTCACATTGAATGATTTCTATAAGAAATGGTCGATGTTCATGCCCCCGTCTATCGATTCTAAAGTAACTGAAAGTCCACAAAAAATATCGAACCAAAATCGTTCGATAAGGGCATTTGTATCGAATGATTCATGTTTTTGAAAAAACTGCCCATTTCCCTGTTGGAATTTTTGGGTAGAATCTGTGGATGTGCGATACTCATATAGACCGAATGTAATATGTGTAATTCCCAGAATAGTTCGATATAAGTGGTTATATAGAATGATTGTTAGTCCAGAAAACACCCAATTTTTCTGGTGGTTTTTTAGCTTAGAATCGGTGGATATGAACACCTACATCGAACGATTTTGTAGTGTGATTTGCCAGGAATCATTGAATTTGGATGTATCGTGATGGACGATTGTACTCTTGGAATTCCTAAATTCACTTGAATTCAATTGTTGTTTGTCATATGTTGTCGTACTCTTTAAAGAAAAGGAAAGGGAAAGAAAGCGAAAAAGATATCAAAGAAAAAACATGATCTTTCTCTCCTCCGAGCTTGGGACTTCATCGAGAGTGCAGTAAGAACTTAGGGACTAAACACCGTAGGGGTTCGACGGTCAAATCGATTTTAATCAGTGAACCAACTCAAGTGGAGCAGCGAAGACAAGAAGATTCTTCTTCTGATATAACATCTGATAGAGTTCCAAGTGAAGAAGAAAGTGATAACGAAGAAAACGAGAGCCATGACGAAGAAGGATGAGGAGGCGGAGAACCACATAACAATGTGATAAAGATAATGATGCAGAGGCAAAAAGGAAGAAGAAAAAAAGGATACTTTCGAAAGCCTAGGATGATGTTAGGTCGCAGCCCCGATGATCCCATTTATGGGTTACCGGGTGACGGAGGAGAGTTGATGCTACAGTCTGTGCAACCGCGGCAAGTATCTCAACCTTATGTTATATATCGTTTACTTTTAATTAAGATACCATGCACTTTCTAATTTGTCGCGATATGTTATTTAGGATCACGCTGATGTCACGCATCTTCCAAAATACCAATCGACAGTGAGTAAAATAATTTTCTGGCCATTGTCTGGAGAAGCACCCCAAGTCGTCCAGATCGTCGAAGAATCAGGGTTGATGTACGGAATAAATAACTCGATGGTTGAGTATGACAAATCCCTGTTTTTTTCTTCCACCAGAGATATTATGAGAAAAAAGATACTCCGCATCTTCCGTTTGTGGAAATGACAACCCCAAGTGATGTGCAGTTGATCACAGGTCTCAACGTAGTAGGTAAATCCATTTAATCCCTAATTTAGAATCAGGTCCTAACTTAGCGATTTGTGTTGGTTTAACTTTATAAATACTATCATTTTTATGATCCCATATATATTACTCTTAAGTTAAGTTTTCTCTATAACTAAAAGCAAATTTGCAACTTTAATACTAGGATTTAAAATCTAGAGAATTTAATTGAGGGTATATATGAGAAAGAAAAAATTATATCATTTTCTTAATCTTTGTGTAAAAAAAATTAAGGATTTTTTTTTAAAGCATCCAACTCTACCTCGATGATAAGAACTTAATTCATACATTTTTACCACTTAATCTATATTTTTTAGTCCCCAATTTTATGTTAATACGTTGTTTTCATGCTTTTATAGGTTGTTTACCTAAAATTCGATTGTACAAATAAACATGGTCTTAATGGCAATAATTGATGTGCCATTGAAGTATTCACCGACTTCTACGGAGTACTCTCACTAATATCCATCAAGTCACAAAGGCCAAGAGCACAACACGTGAAGAGAGGTTGGTGGCAGGCTTTTCTGATCGGTGTCAGACTTGTTTTGTGTGAAGTCTAGGCTTGGGATTCGCCTGGGAAAAGGTATAGGAGGCTTTTTGATTGGGCAGCACATGAGAGAGACGGGCTTCTCTTTGAGTTTCTGTTCTTGGGAAGTTGAGGCTGAAAGAAAGTACAGGTGGAGTAAACGGACGTTAGACGAAAAAGACTAGTGAGTATGTTTTATATTTTGAGTTGTAAAAGAAAGAAAATAGAGAGACAAGGTCAGAAGGCATCAGACTTTGGTTGTGAATGTGGGGCTCAAGAGTACCACGTGATTAAAGAAGATAGGAAGAGTAAATGGGACCGAGAGATGGAGTGAGTGACGTGGAATGGAATAGCTTTTGTGGCAGACAAGGTATGACGCAGAGGGAAGAGAAGTCAGCGTAAGAGTATAAAAAAAAGGGAGAAGCTTCTGGTTAGGAGACAAAGGGACATAGGAGGACGGATAGAAGTAGGTATTAGTATTGACTGCGGAATAGAGTGGTGGAGACGGAAGCATACTGTACCTGGAGTTGGTTTAATCTTCTTCCTCTCTATTTTATTATATCTTTTTATGGGTTTTGAGAAATCCATAGCCATGCCTTACTAATTGATTTATAACTAGGGTTTTATTTTTACACCACTTTGAGTAATAAACTATTTGAATTGATTTATTGAGCAAAAGACTATTATGATTTGAATATGATTAGTTCTTGAATACCATTTATTGATTTAATAATAATATGAGTTGTTGTGTTCTGTACAATACAGTAACCTTTGTATATAATTGTTAGGATCATAAATATATTTGTATTATTATTTTATATTCCATGCTTGGGTTAAATCCTTTAATGGGGTATGCTTAGAATTGCAAGTATTATTTGTGAACCTATATTTAGTTTCGTATAACGCAATTTGATGGTGTACGCTGAGACTTAGAGCTTTTGATGCGCCATGCTTAGGGTGTCCCAGTGATATTTGCGACTGTAATACATATAATAGATGATGTTGATAGAACGAACAATAGATAAATATTCAGGAGTTATGTTTCATTTCAGTAATTTAATATAAATAGTAGTGGATAATAAGTTATCGTCTCTCTCGTTTGATTTACTTTGTTATTTTAGTTTAATTTATTTGTTTCATTCCTATTTCTAAAAATAAAAAAATATTGTTTCTGGTTAGTCGATTAGGAATATTGATTGCATTGTTTTCCCACTCCCTGTGGGTTCGACCCGTACTTGCCGTAGTACATTGTAGATGTTGTGCAATTGCGGTTATTATAAATAGGTTATTGCAAAATTCTATCAGTTTTTTGGCGCCGCTGCCGGAGAGTTGTTGTGAAATATTGTAATTAGTATTTTTGATTTTCTAATCGTAGTTTAGGTTTTCATTCTATTTATTATTTTTTTGTACAGTTTTTTTATTTTTATTTTATCTTTAGGATTTTTAGTTCTTTTTGACTAGTTTTGTGTCTTAGATTTTGTTTCACGTACTTTTGGGGTTTCGCCTGGTTGTCATTCGTCTGCTGCAAAATACTCACGAGTTTCTTGCTTGTGAGTTATATATTGAACGATTTGGACAGGTTGGACGCTCGTTATCCTAATTGTGAATGTTGATACGAGGTACTAGTACTGCTTTTCGAAGTGGGAAAATGCTTAGTTGAGTTCTTTGAACTCTTCCGTTCCAATTATAAGGGTAGGAGCAAATTTTTCTTTTCTTTTGTATAAATATTTCTTTTTATTTTCTTTGTATATATGGAGTCTGGTGACATGACATCCTTTCTGGAATTCTGGAACTCATCCAAAAAGTTCCAGAGAGAAGAGTCAGAAAAGAAGTTATTTACTGAAACTATTGAAGAATATGCTTCTAGAGATTCATATTGTCATGAACTGGCAAATGAGAAATATTGTAATGAGTATAATGTGTGTTCTCCGTCTTTGGAAGATTCAATTAAAAAGTTGATACCTAATACTTCTTATGATGTAAGTCTTTCTTTAGAAGATTCACTCAATCAGTTGAATGAAAATTCACGTAGGAAAGACTTAGTGTGGAAATAAATTCATGAGACCTTTAGAGAAATCGAAGAAGAAAGGTCATCTTCTAGTATTGCTCCAAGTGAACTTGCTTCTCATGACTTCTCTTTACATGTGGATGTTTCCCAAATAGTTTCAGTTCTCATCCCTAGCGAACCCTTTGACTCGGGTATTTTTGTTCACAATGATACATCTTTTGCAAAAACCAGGTTTGGGTTTAGCTTTTTTTCTTTTGATAGTCTCATCATCTTTACGTTGCTAATGCGAGAGTTTGAGGCTATCATTGGTTGTATATATTGTATTTTGGGTTGATCCCCAAATTTTCAGGTTGTTAATTTATGGAGATCCTTTTTGTACATATCTAATAGGTAAATTCTTATTTTCTTGTTTTTTATTTTCTTTTTAGGATTTTTGTTTTTTGTTTTTGTTTTATTTTCATTGTTCTTTTTTATTACTATTGTTTGATGTGTGTTACAAAGAATATTGTTTTTCTTGCGTCAATCAGGTGGGACGTTCCAATCCCTTTTCTTTGATTTATATTTGTCTCTCTTATTTATATTTATTGAATACCATTATAGGTTGCACGGTTTGAAACATTGAGGACAATTTTAAATTTAGGTTTTGGAGTGGAGTTTCCGAAAATTGATGCCAATAAGAACTCCAAAATTTGGAAACTTGTGAACTATTCAGGATGACACTAACCATTCTAGGTAGATGGAAACATAGCTCTTATCTATAGGAATCAGTGTGCCCAGCTAAATGGTCTATTCATACAAGGATGCACTCAGGTGTTAGAAATAACATGATAATCATTGAACAAGCATATCTCGGAATCATCATAACCATATCACCTTCTGTTTTTATTTTTGCAATTTTGTGTTTCTCTAACTGATTTGGTGGGGCACTAGTATCGACTTGTTATCACCGTTGGGATGAAGTAGAGTGATTGAGATCAAGTCCCATTATTGTATTTAACCGAGACAAAAAAAAGAATAAAAAATGAATGATGAAAAAAATAAGTGAGTAATTATTTTATTTTTAATAAATCAACTGTTGGGGACCTTGTATATACCAACTGAGTCGATATTAGTATAAGGATTAAGAACAGTGGGAGGGTATCTCAATCCATTAGGATTCATCCTGGTGGCGACCTTCAGACATATATGGGAAACACCGTTCACCTTAGTCAATATATGCACCATTCATCACTTCCATATCCATCTTCTAATCTATCCTTGTGTTTGAATTTGATTGATTCCGAGCAATGTGAATGTTGACAATTTTTATCCAGTTTTTGATGTTCAATGATTATTTGAGTAGAGTTTTGCATTCTTATATGAATTTTAGTACGCTAAGTGCAAACTCGTGTACAACAATTGGATTCGTACAAGGTAATGATTTTTATAGCCGAAGAATTTAGTATGCTAACTAAATAGCTTCTTTAGTGTCTATCCTCAATCGTTCACATGTAGCTAAAATTTGGAGTAAAGATTTTGTGGGTATACCTCTTGTAAACCCCCACGAGACAAAACTCGTCCGATAGGGACACCTATGGGTCTAAAGGCTTACTATACATGCTAAGTGTAGTCGCGATTCCTACGAAAGTGAGTTAGGATTTTAATTTTTGTTTTTAGATTAATTTTGCTCGAGGACTAACAAAATATAGGTTTGAGGATATTTGATAAACACTTAATTCATACATTTTTACCGCTTAATATATATTTGTTAGTGCCCAATTTTATGTTAATACGTTGCTTTTATACTTTTATATGTTGATTACCTAATATTCTATGATACAAATAAACACGGTCTTAATAGCAATAATTGATGTGCCATTGAAGCATTCACCGGCTTCTATGGAGTACTCTCATTAATATCCATAAAGTCACAAAGGACAAGAGCACAACACGTGAAGAGAGGTTCGTGGCAGGCTTTTCTGATTGGTATCAGAATTGTTTTGCGTGAAGTCTAGGCTTGGGATTCGCCTGGGAAAAGGTATAGGCGGCTGTTTGATTGGACCAACACGTGAGAGAGACGGGCTTCTCTTTGATTTTCTATTCTTGGGAAGTTGAGGCTGAAAGAAATTACAGGTGGAGTAAATGGACGTCAGACGAAAAAGAATAGTGGGTATGTTTTTTATTTTGAGTTGTAAAAGAAAGAGAAATAGAGAGACAAGGTCAGAAGGCGTCAGACTTTGTTGTGAAGGTGGG
Source organism: Papaver californicum (assembly GCA_023531435.1). NCBI lineage: Eukaryota > Viridiplantae > Streptophyta > Magnoliopsida > Ranunculales > Papaveraceae > Papaver > Papaver californicum. The sequence goes on from JAJJMC010030097.1 coordinate 416,428, forward strand.
GCTCAAGGGTACCACATGATTAAAGAAGATAGAAAGAGTAGATGGGACCGAGAGATGGAGTGAGTAACGTGGAATGGAATAGCTTTTGTGGCAGACAAGGTATGATGCATAAGGAAGAGAAAGTCAACATAAGAGTATAAAAAAAGGGAGAAGCTTCTGGTTAGGAGACTGAGGGACATAGGAGGACGGAGATAAGTAGGTATTAGTATTGACGGCGGAATAGAGTGGTGGAGACGGCTGCGTACTGTACCTGGTAGTTGTTTAATCTTCTTCCTCTCTGTTTTATTATATCTTTTTATGGATTTTGAGAAATACATAGCCATGCCTTGCTAATTGATTTGTAACTAGGGTTTTATATTGACACCACTTTGAGTAATACGCTATTTAAATTGATTTATTGAGCAAAAGACTATTATGATTAGTTCTTGAATACCATTTATTAATTTAATGATAATAGGAGTTGTTCCTTCACCGGTTATGTACAATACAATAACCTTTGCATATAATTGTTAGGATCATAAATATATTTGTATTATTATTTGATATTCCTTGCTTGGGTTAAATCCTTTGATGGGGTATGCTTAGAATTGCAAGTATTACTTGTGAACCTATATTTAGTTTCGTATAATTTTCTCGCTAACGCAATTTGATAGTGTATGCTGAGACTTAGAGTTTTTGATGCACCATGCGTAGGGTGTCCCAGTGATATTTGCGACTCTAATACATATAATAGGTGATGTCGATAGAACGAACAATAGATAAATATTCAGGAGTTATGTTTCATTTCAGTAATTGAATATAAATAGTTGTGGATACTAAAAACTCTGATTACCTTCTCTCCCGTTTGATTTACTTTGTTAGTTTAGTTTAATTTATTTGTTTCATTCCTATTTCTAAAAATCCAGAAATATTGTTTCTTGTTAGTCGATTAGGAATATTGATTGCAGTATTTTTCCGCTCCCTGTGGGTTCGACCCATACTTACTGTAGTGTACATTGTGGACGTCGTGCGATTGTGGTTATTATAAATAGGTTATTACAAAATCCTATCACTTGACTCATCTCAAAACCGTACAAAACTCTCAGCTCATAAGCCTCAAAATTTATTAAGCTTGGTGATGGTGTACAACATTAACTCGAACCAATTGCTACGGATACAAGATTGTGGGACAATTGATATGCAAGATTATATATGTTACCCTTACCTTAAGGTAAATAACGTGTATTACATTTTTTATATGCATAATATATTTTATTCTAATATAATAATAACACATGCAACTCGAAACTTGTTTTTAATTGGAGCAGTAGACGATGCACATATTCCTACAATGGTAAAGGGCATGGATGTGAGTGCTTATTGTAATCACAAGGGAATATTATCTCAATGCGTTTTTAACTGCATGCAATTTAAAATTTGTACTGTTGAATTTGGTATTATAAAAATATTTGTCTTTATAAATCACAATGACTCTAAAAAAATCAACTATTTTTTTCTCTGTAATTCACATTGACTCTCTAGAATACTCTCATAAAATCTCTAGATTTTTAAAGAATCTCCGGGAATCACTGAAACCAGAACTCTCCGAATATCCTTAAAATTCTCAGTTAACTACCTCCATATTAAATAAAAAGGTGACCAGATTTATGTGTTTTGTTAGTTAAGTTATAACTTTGAACCACATTATAGCTAAAAATAAGCTATAGTGGTTGGTTTTAATGATAATATGGCTAAAACTAAACTCAAAACATCACCACAGTGCTTGGCCTAATTTTTTTTTGATCCAGGTATGGCATGTGGGGTAGAAGTGGTGAATAGTGCTTATAGGTCCAATCTAAATAATAAAAGAAAAAACTGTGGACTAGATTCGATATGAGTTGATGCTTTAAAAAAAGAATTGAATTCGATACAGAGGGTTACCATCAACGACAAAAACAAAAAAGATAAAGAAGGGTTGAATTAACGAAAACCATTATCATTAATGTCGTTAATTGAAACATGCATCCCGAAATCCATCAGATTAGTATCATTAGTTGCATTAACGAAGTGTTTGTATGTGACTATGATTAGAATGATTTGTTGGCTTACATTGTTTATAACCTAATGGACCTACTCGAACTCCATTTATAATGATTTAAGGCTGTTCCAAATGGATGCTTGCCCTGTTGTTTCTAGCATTTTAATTAGAACCCTTAATTGTTGAATATTCTTATATATTAGGGGAGACTTATAATTATATGAGATTAGAGGTGTTTTTTGATGATAAAATGTCTATACTACCCTTTAATATAATAAAAATTAAAAAAAGATCTAATTTAGTATCTCCTTTTTTCTTCTTTAAATACCGACTCTCCTTCCCTTCTTCTCCTCTTTTGAGAGAACAACACGAACAAGGGTATTTAATGGACAATTAGTCAGCTCATCAAAGTTTGAAGAATTGATGAATACTCGTTTTAACTCAACTCAACTCAAAAGACCATGTGTGTATGCAAATAGTAAGAAACACCAACCATATCATACGAATCATTGGCATCCAAAATTTTCTCATTCATAGACTGAGTCCTTGACAAGGAACCACCCATAAAGGGTTCTGAATTTTTTCGTACAAAACTTTTTGTTGAGATATTGGGTTTCGCATTCCCACCATATTTGAATGCACCATTACAACCAGTTTGTTTCCAATCATTATAGGATTTAAGAGCTAAAACGCAATTCACAATCCTTTTCGACTTCCCTCCCTAAAAATTACAAGTAAGATAAATGTTAAACATACACTACCACCATTCATTTGAAAATCATATTGATCCATTTCAAGTTCTCAACAAGCTAGTTACTTTTAGATTAAAAATCAAAACTAAAATTTAATCAAAATAACCTAAAAATTTTAGATTTAATTTAAACAAATTAATCTATTACTAATTAATATTAAGAAACTAATTAATTAAGGGTAATTTAGCCACTACTAAATTTTTTGGATAAGGGATTCTTCAAATTACTTCATAATACTACATATGTTTCAGCAAAAGTGTTACTATCACTTTTTTATTTTAGCCTATTGCATCCAATAGGATTTGAACCTATACCAAAGGTTTACAAGACCTCTGTCCTATCCATTAGACAATGGACGCCTTTTCATTCCGTATTTTCTCTTTTTCGTTTTCCTTTACTATTTTCCTATTTGTAAAAAAGGAACCAGATTCTTTTATGAAAAAATTTAGGGAATAAATATGCTTATTTACTTTGATGATGCGTATATCAGAATTAAAATGGAGTGGGTAGCGGGAATCGAACTCGCATCGTTAGCTTGGAAGGCTAGGGGTTATAGTCGACGTCGATTCAGCCTTTCTTTTTGACGTCTCTAATCCAAAACCGAACATGAAACTTTGGTTTCATTCGGATCCTTTTTCATTTTTAGACTAAAATGAAAAAGTGATAGTAACACTTTTGTTGAAACGGAGAGAGTATATTTTTTTTTGAGTATCCTCTAATTTGTGAGAATATTCCTCGATTGAGGATTCTTTGATTATCCACCACGATTTCCATGCTCCTTTGAATTTACGTGTTTTTTTTTTGATATGTGGCGTTGTTTTGCTGATGTTCTGCCCAAAAAAATCTCAAATTTTATCTCATTTAAGCACTGCGTTGGTGTTTGTATAGTGTATATCTCTCCTGGGCTCAAAAACCGTACATCCCATATGCATGGTTTCTTTATAAAAAAAAATTACTCATTCTACCCGATAGGGTTAGGGAATATTTTTTAAACTTGATGACCGTGCAATGGTGAGTCCGACTAAAGATTGGACTTTTTATAACTATTTTTCGATTTCTTTAAATCTATTGGTCATTTAAAACTATTATAATCAATTATAAGTAAATTACAGTTAGTTTATAGTGCAATTGAAAGATTTTGGCTCTAATTTGAAGAAATTTGAATTAGATTTGAAGGAATTAGAAAATCAAGAAATCGAAATGGTCACTAAAAGATTTTTACAACCATTTCAAGACTTTTTGCAACTATGTCAAACTCTTCTTTTTAATAGTATCTTTTAAATTATACTAAGTTTGAGCGAAATTCTGAGTCTAAACAATAAGTAATGTATTTAATTTTATTCTTTAATTTAAAAAAATGTGCTTTAGATTTGGAGATATTTTAAGAAAAACGAGATTGAAATAGTTGCTATAAGACACCTACATTTTAGCTCCTATTGTGAACATATAGAAGTACTCCCTTCAGTCGTCCAAAAATATTGTGCACTTTCAGTGCATGACGTATGTTAAATTGAGTTATGCTAGAAAAATAAATATTTATATTATATTATATTTTTCTTCTTAAAAAATTAGCACGTGATACAAACAATTATTTTGTGAAATGTACATGAAACATGATAAATATTTTTTTTAACGCAAAATATGACATGTTATGTCTTATCTACATGTGTTCTGTCGTACTTTCTTAGCATGTTATATAAATAGTAATTCTAAGTTTGTTGTAATATGCTCGTCTATTAGACTTAAGTGTGTCGTGGTTGTATTGTATCGATATGCCGATTAGTTTGATTTTTTTTTTGCTAAGTTAAAAAAACACAGTATAACATACTAAGAAAACACAATATAATAAAATGAATAATAGAATGAATGTGTCCTAATGATAATGGTAATTTAGAATTTTATTAAATTGAATTTTTATTTAAGAGTGCAATAGTAATTGGTAATTTTGTCCAATCCAATAGAAATTATGAATGGGTCCTAATTTAGTGAGCCAACTGAGATTCTTCTAAGTTCTAACTTTTTAAATCAGCCTTCCCTATGACAAAAGTAATTTGTAAAATGCTAGCTAACCAATCGCGAGTGAGTCTGAGGTCTTTCCTATTCGTATTCAAAACTTCAACAACTCTGAGATTAAAAAATATCTAGGATGGGCAATATTGAAATGATAGAAAGTTGTCCGGTAAGATGATTTCCATATTTTAGTTACATGAGGTACCAGCACCCGCGTTCAGAATCCAAGAAATAGAGACTTATAGAGTACTAACAATCCGTTTGTTTGCATCTGATTCGCCGTCTGAATCTGACTCGGTTCAAGTCAGATGTCAGACCGTTTGTTTTTAATTTTAAGTCATATCTGACTTGCTATCTGAGTCGGATATAACCCCTGATTCGGATCCGTTTGAATCAGGTATAGAAATACCCTTAACACATTAGACCAAATCACTATTTCACATATTTTTGAGTTAGATAAGTCAGATCTGACTCAAAAAATAAACACATTAAGTCAGATCCAGATAAGTCATACTCTAAAAAACAAACATGTGTAAGTTTTAATTACTAGCTAGTGTAGATGGATCACCTTAATTATGATCCTTTACTTCGTTTACATGCATGCCAGCTAAAAATTGGTCACGTTAAAATCCAGAAATTTGAAATAGTAACTTATCACTTGTTACAAATCTTATTCTTTCTGTAAACAGTAAAATTTTCGTTTCACTTGCTAGTTGCTACTTCAAAACCAACCGACCCCCAAATTAAAGTTAGAGGTGGTGGATGATTCTCTGAGATAAATTTACTTACTATACAATAATATTGGATGTATAAGAACATGTACCATTCAAATAGGGTTGCACAGAAACCGACCTGAAAAATTGAAACCGACCGAAACCACAAAAATCGTGGGTTTAAACCGAACCCGCCCATTGCGGGTTGGTATATGGTTTTCAAATCAAATAATCGTTCATGATGGTTCGGTTCACGGGTTTAGTATAAAAACCGACCGAACCCGCCCGTATAAACCGAATTTTCTTGGCCATTGATTATGTTTCATCCTAGCCTTCCATCTAAAGGTCTATACCTTAAACTAAAGAAGTTTTTATTCTATCTCATTTCTAACTTCTAATTTTTCTGTTCTCCATCCACTCTGCCTCTATCAGGCGAATCGATTCATGATTTCAGTCATCACCAACAACCTTATCAGTCATCAGACTCATCACCAACAACTTCTTCTTCTTCAATCCTCACCATCGATAACAACTATTTATTCTTAAGAATCACTAATTCACTACCATCAGGCGATTCATGATTTCAGGTTTTCTGACTCTTCTTTGATTCAGTTCATGACCATCCACTACCTTATCAATCATCACCAACAACTTTTTCTTCTTCTTATTCAATCCTCACTATCGACAATCAACATACAGCAGACAAACTAGGTATGTCATATTTTGGGTTTTAATTATATAAAGTTTAATCATCTTTTTTTGGGGGATGATTATATCAAACCCAAGCCTTATTTTGCTTTGTATTTTGCTTTCCATTTAATTGAAACATGAATTTGAAAATTAGGGTTCATCTGATTTTTGGGGATTTTATTTTCTATCATGAAATATTGGTTTAAAATTTAATTAATTAAGTTTGTGAAATGCTTGTTAATATATTTCAACAGTATGACTGTTGAATTTAATTAATTTTAATTGAAATTGGGGATTTATTAGTGTTGATAGTGTAATGCCCTAATTTCATATGCATCAATTCAAGTGGAACTGTGATTCATATTTGGTGTTTTTTTTCTGTTTCTTAGGGGGCTTAATGGATGATTCATCAAGTCAATCTTTAGTTGTTTCCAGCCAAATGTCAAGTACAGCTGCAGCTATACCTTAAACTCAACTGAAGATGTAGCCCCAGTTGCATACATCAAGAAGTCAAGAGCCTTTTCTGGTGTATGGGTGAAGGAATTTACAAGGCTTGATCCTAAGACAGCACAATGTAATCATTGTAAAAATAAATTGTTCGCACAGCCTAAGAATGGGACATCTAGGTTGAGGAGTCATGCAGAAAGATGTTCTAAGAATCCTGATAGGAAGAAGGAATAGAAAAGTCTTATGTTTTCACCCCCAAAACCAGGTGAAAATGCTAAACTACTTTCTTCCTCTTATAGTCATGATAGATGCAGAAGGCGTTTAGTAGAATTTATAATTAAGGAAGAACTTCCATTTAGATTGGTTGAGTCAGAAGGTTTAAGGGTCTTGCTTCAAGCGCTTGAGCCTAGATTCAAATGCCCTGGTCGCATGACAATTTACAGAGACCTTTTAACCATCAATAAAGAAGACAAAAAATATTGAAAAAGTACTTCAAGGCAAGCAAGCATAGAGTTTCACTCACAACCGATACATGGACATCACCAAACAATTTTTATTATATTTGTATTACAGTTCATTATATAAATCAAAATTAGAAGTTGCAAAAGAGAATTATTATGTTTTGGTTAGTTAAGGGTCATTCAGGTAAAGCCATTAGTAGGATGTTAGAGAAATGTTGGTTGGATTGGGAACTTGAGGATGTTTTTGCTGTGACACTTGACAATGTTAATGCTAATACTGTCGCAATTGATTACTTAAGGACTAGTGTGGTTGGTTGGACATGTGCAGTCGAAAGAACAGCATACTTGCATGTAATACTTTTAATTTTTATAGATGATTTAATTTGTAATTCAACAACTGCAATTTCTAATATTTCCTAGTTTTTTATTCTTAACAGGTAAGATGTGTTGCCCATGTTCTTGCTCTTGTTGTAAGAGATGCAATACTTAAATATAACAAGTCGATTAAGAGGATCAGGTCAGTGATTAAGTATGTTTGTAGTTCTCCTTCTAGGTTAGCTAAATTTAGATAATGTGCTTCTTTAGAAAAGGTTGAATGCAAGAAAGGCTTGATCTTAGATGTGACAACTAGGTGGAATAGCACATATATTATGTTAGATGCTGCAGAAAAGTATGAAAGGGCTTTTAATAGGTTGGGAAAGGATGATAAAGAATTTCGAAAGAAGTATATTTTCCCCGAAGATAAATTTGATGTTTTACCTGATATTCGTAGTTTTGAATCTTTTGATATAGATAATGATGACCTTGAAGTTTTATCTTCTAGTTCTGAGTCTAGTTCTGAATTTGATAATGAAATTGAGAATACTAATCCAAGAGGCAGGAAGCAGAATAAGAAAAAAAAAACAAGCCTACACAACATGCTCCCTACCCTGAAGATTGGTCCTATGCCAGAGGTCTTGTAAAGTGTTTGAAGGTATTTTTTGATTCTACTATAAAGTTTTGTGCTTCATCACAAGTAACAACACATAATTTCTTATGAAAATTGACAATCATCCATGAAGAATTAGTTGCTTTTAGAGATTATAAACACCAGATTCTTATGATACAAGTATGGCTGCTCTTATGTTTAAAAAGTACAATAAGTATTGGGATAGGTATGAATATATGAATTTTGCCATGTTTTTTGCCCGGGTGCTTGATCCACGAGTAAAAGAAGGTGGATTAGATTTTCTACTTGAGTGTTTGTATGAGAAAAATTATGACAGGATTAATAGTATTATGTTAACTTTGAAACAAGAACTTGTGAGACTCTTTGAAGAATATAAGTCTGTTTATTCAACTGTTGAGGATGGGTCAACTAGTGATTGTAGTAGTAGTATAGATGACACTCCAGTTGGTATGGTAGATGATTCAATTGAGGCTATACTTCAGTCAAGGAAAAAAAATATAGGAAAAACCCATCTGTTGAGGTGAACTCAGAGTTGGATAGGTATTTGATGGATGATTGTTAACCAAGTGATCCCAATTTTGACATATTGTCTTGGTGGAAAGCCAATAGTACAAAGTATAAGATCCTCTCACACATGGCAAATGATATATTAGCTATACTCGTGTCTTCAGTTGCGTCTGGAATTTTAGTACAGGAAAGCGTGTGCTTAGTCCATGGAGAAGCTCTTTATCTTCTAGGACAGTTGAGGCATTGCTCTTACGCAAAGCTGGTTAGAATAGCCCAGTGCTCTTGATTTTCTATGTGACTATGTACCGGATGATAGCTTCAGCGTCGAGGAAGGTAATGTAAAAAAAATTCTGCTTCTTTGGTTTTTTTATTTATTAATTCGAAGTTTTTAAAGAATGTAACATAAAGTTTATTTCTGGTTCTTGTAGAGTTATTGGGTCCCATGACAGAGGTCTTTCATCCTTGAAGATGATTGATAAAAGGGACTTAAATCACTTGTTTCACTTGGAGTCGGTCTTGTTGCATCCTTGCAACTTGGAAATAGTAGGACTTTACAGTTGTTTCACTTGTTTCATGAATCATGATGTTTATTTTGTGTTTATTTTGGATTACTATCTGTATTTGGTAGACTGTATTTCATGATGTTCATTTCATCTGTACTAAAACAGCCTTGATCTATCAGGATTTTTACTCAGGAATCAGGATTCAGGAACATCTATTACATTTCATAATTTTCATTTGATAGTTGATACGGTTTAAATTGTAAAAACCCAAATCCGATCGAACCTGACTCGGATCGGTTTAAAACCGATCCGGCTATGGACGGTTTAATAGATGGTTTTGAGTTTCAAAAACCGTTTATAGACGGTTTGGTAGTTGGTTTTGTTTCAAAACTGAACCGACCACCCATGTACAGCCCTACATTCAATGCAAAGCTATGCCTATGCCTAGCTCTAGCTAGTTCCTTGAGAGCTACGTCGCTTTGTAGCCAGTGGAGTCTACTTTCCTAATTTTGCCTTTACTTTTTACAGGCTTGTTTTAAAATGGTTACGTATAGGAATGTCATGTGCTCGGGGTCGTGGCAGATCTATATACTTCCCACAAGCTCAACATGTGTAAATAGCTTTAGCCTTCAAGCTCAAATAAACTTTGACGGTCATCATTTTGTCTCCGGAAAAACAAATGTGACCATCTCCAAAATATTTGCATATTAAACATTTCACGTGGTTCTAAATTCTAATAGGCACAAACACAATGAATGTCTTGGTAGGCCCGACAAATATTGGCCCGTTTAACCAATAATGTTAACCAAGTTGGTTAAGATAAATTACACACTCTCGAATGTTTCATGAGTTCTTTTATAGAAATTTCTATACAGAATGATCGATAGTATTAAAACAAGGGGTGATCAACGGATGGGTGGATATAGATTTGATATTATCCGTATCCAATCCATTAAAATGACAGATTTTAAAAATATATCCGTATCTAATTCATCATCTAACGGATTTGATATCTGCTGATGAGCAGATAAGCCGAATAAATATGAATAATTTAACGGATATTAAAATATAGTAACAAAAACTAAATGATAATAGAAAAAAGAAACATAAACTGTTTTAGAATGGAGATGAGTCAAAGTTAGAGTAAGAGGTGGAAATGTAGAACAAGCTTTACAAATTATGCAAAGAAAAATGACATCGACTGGGATGGAGAGATTGATAAAGCGCCAGGGTCAAATAAGCTACTCATCTCAAGAATTCAGAAAACAACGTATTAGCTAGAACTAATCTTGATCGTAGACTTAAATCACAAGATTTAGCTCACAAACTGAACTCCATCCTTCTCAAGAAAATGAGGCAATTAAACCCCAGATCATATATTTCATTCTCATGATTATTAGACCTTACTGTTCTAACACTGTTTAAAGAAGAAAAAGCATGAACTGTTTCTTGTAATCGGGCTAGGTGTCCAACGGATGGGTGATATACCATCCGTATCCAATTCGTGAAAACAGTCAGTTTTAAAAATTTATCCACGTCCAATCCTTTAAAACACAGACTGAATATCCATCCGCTAAAATTCGGGTTGAACCGGATAAAATCCGTTGATGGTATTTTTCTCACCCTTCGTCCAATCCATTAAAACACATACAAACAAAGCATAATACCCTAAAATAGATGAAAATAAATCTTATATGAATTAATGGGGAGGTCCATGGACCAATGTGAGGTGTTTCTTTTGCAGTCTGTTAAAGCATTTTTTTGTAGTATTTTTATGCCATTTGGGGAAGTTAGATCATTTATGTTTTCCATTTTGGTAACTTCCTTGTCTGCTGCTTTCGTAGTTACATCATTTTATTTTATACTCCCTTTAGGGCAACTCCAGCGGCGCGATCAAAATCAAAGATTAAAGATCAAAAATTTTGATCTTTGATACGCTGCAAGAACAGCCATGAGTAGTCAAGCGAAAGGCTGGGGTCGCGCATATGCTTGAGCGAAGTGTCAACAACTCGCTTTAGAAGACCGGATGGGATAGAGGTACCTCGCTTGGTCCATACGAGATGCTAGGGTATCGCGTGAACCAAACGAGTTTCCAGCATTTCGCCTGATGTGTAAACGAGACTCCAGCTTCTCGCCCGGCCAAAACGAAACCCCAACGCTTCGTCTAAGCAAATTGTGACCGTCCGAGAATTGCGTAAGATTGAAAGTTACGGGCAAGATAGCAGGATTTCGTTTGGTTTTCTAGGTGAATTACTAGAGTTTCGCTTACCTTTTATAACCGTTAATAACCTTAATCTCCTCTTCTTCACAGTATTTTGTTCAGTTCTTCCTCCTGTAGCCGCAAGTGGTCCTTCACTGTCCCCATTTTCTCAACCTAAAATCAACAAACGAACCCCCAAAGTCCCGTTACTTCTTCCATACTTCGCTCAAGTTTTTCCAAGCGCAATCAAGGTATCTTTTAGTATAAATTAATTTTGTTTGTAAGTTATTTTGATTATTTTATAGTTAAATTATTTCTAAATTAGTACAAAATATTTTGATGATTTTGTTTGTAATTAACCATTCTATTATCATGTTATAACTTGATTATCGAATTGTGATTATTAGGTTGTAATTATGGAATTGGGAAAATATTTAAGGTTATGAATGTTATAAATTGGGTATAAAAATTTGTTGATAATTTGATAATTTGATAAATTGAATATATAATTGATGTACTTATTGTTTAATTTTAGTGGGGTTGTGGTTAAATTTTTATTGAATTGAGTAGGTTGTCTAGAAAAATTGGGAATTTATTTTGATTAAATTTAAAAACGTATGTGTAAGGAAGTATTTGCAATAGGGTAATTTTGATGATATTGGGTATAATTGGTGCATTGAGATTGTTGTACTTTGTTAATGATGAATTTAGTTTTAGAATGTTTGATTTTTATTGCATTATACATATGATTATGTAATTAGATAATAATTTTTTTGTTTATCCGGTGTTAAAATAATTGTAATTGATTTGTTGATTACTTGATTTCTATCTTTATGCATTGTGGTGATTTACTCTTGATTTGATAATGTTCTATGATTTGTTTGGCTAGATGTCGAGCAGTTTGACGTCCAGATGGGTTGGCAGAAAGAAGAAGGCCAAAAAGGCTAAAATCGTGGAGGATTCAGAACCTGGCTGTATGGGACCAGAAACGGTAGATGTCCCCGGGTTGGAACACTATACCGTTGTGGAAGATACTGAGGAGCATGTGTCGACCAATATTACATATTCAACCGACGCCAATTTCAGGTTTGCCCATCGTGGTTCTCTCAAATCCTTCCTTCAAACATACCGAAGTATTATTAAACTTTCGTCTAGGGTCAAATATATAATTGAAAGGGGAGGGTGGGGACGATTACTTTCACTACCTGAAGTTGATTCATTTCATGCTCTTATTGATTATATTGTTGAGCGGTTTTGGGATACGACAAACACGTTCCACTTCTTGTTTGGAGAGCTTGGGTTCACTCCCCTTGATTGGGTAATGTTGACCAGCCTTAGTATTGGTGTTGGCAGATATGTTCTGTATGACCCAGCGAAGTTTAAATTTGAATATTTCCGAGAGCATATATTTCCTGAAATCAAAGATAATGCGGTGTGTAAAAGAGAAGGGGTTCCGCAACAGTGGGTTTCAGATGCAATAACTGTAAAAAATTTGACCACGTATTTTGATGAAGATACTTTGACTGCATCTAACGATGATAGTAGGCTTGCTGATAGAGTGGCGAGAGCCTTCTATATGTAGGTTCTGGGGCAGTTCTTCTTTCCAAATGCAAAAACCTATATTGATGTTGGATGGTTAGCTACATTTGAGGATCTAAATACAGTTGACTAGTACGATTGGGTGCTCCTGTAATTTTGAAATTGTATTCAGGTCTCGCCTCAGCTGCTAGGGGACAAAAGTCAGTGTCAGGACTCTTTTATGTCATTTGGTATTGTCACATCATATTTGAATTGTTAGTTGAACGACAATATTTCCAATTACTTTCTCATATCTATATTCGAAATTCTGACATTTTTTCTTTTCATTGTGGTGTTGATTTTTGCATTGAAATGGTGACCGTGTATTGTCAATTCCTTACATTGGTGACCCAATACAAAATGTTCAGATTATTTAAAAAAGTTAGGATTTCAAGCTTGTTACCGTTTTCTTACCGTTCTGAATTGTTACCGTTTATCAACGGCTATAATTTGTATTCTGATACACCTAAAAACAAATGAATTTATATCTATCATTTCCATTTCAAATCCACATATTTTACATTTTGGAGAAACTTTATAATCTTTTGTTTTTATGTTATGTCAGGTTACGAAAATTTTAGGCTTAATGCAGAGAATTTTACCCTAGAAGAAGATTTATTCATATGTCGAAACATAGTATTGCATTATCCAGCAAGGGTTCATGAACGTCGGATGAATGGTTCAATGAGCATGCAATGGTTAGAACATACACATGCTAACTTTTGTAACGAAACCGGTAATCCCAACAACCGGAACAGAGCAGGTCTTTTCTATCGATATGTACAAATCACAAAGCAAGTACTAGAATTTTCTTCTTTAACCGCTAAGGTGAATGAAAGAAGAATTATGAATGAAACTGATGATGAAGTTGTTGCCAGATCTCTTGAGGAATGGACAAGATGGAAACATTCAGATTTCATGTACAAACCTCATTTCGATATCCTAAGGGTGATGGAAGAATACAATCCTTTTATGTTGATTATTCTCCCAGGAAGTGAAGAACATCGTCCCCATCGCCCTACAAGCCAATGCTTAAGGTTTCATAATAGGTATACTTAAGTGTTTAAGTGTAATCTACTTATTTATTATATTTTATTTTCTTTAATGTATTCCTTTTTTAATGTATGCATTTTCGATTCAATTAAATGATTTATAAAAAAAATTAAGAAATCCATATTCTAATCGGTAGTTTGAGAATTTCTTATGCATAATGTCAGACCATCTTTGCCTCCGTTTATCCTACCAATATCTAACTCCGATTGATGATTTGTTTTTTCAAATATGAATTGTCTTTTCAAATTACTTTTGAACTTTTTCTGTTTTGTAGTGTCAAAGCAAAACTCTGATTTTTTTTTTAACTTTGTCGTTTATATGAATTAATCTAAGACACTACTAAAGGCATGCTTGGAATACCCAACCCCAACGGTAAATTTTTTTATAATAATAGTCGTAGGGAATTAACACTATAAAAGTAACCAAAACAAGGCAGAAATAAGTACAATGTTTTCTTTGTATTTCAAAAGTGAAGCTAAGATATTCAAAAGTGTCGGTGGAGTTGACAATACAAGGCAGAAAAAATTACAATTTAATATGGAGATGACAAGACAAAGCTGTAAATGAAAACAGGGAGAGATAAGAAGTGTCGGTTGAGTAGACAATACAAGGCAGTAATAAATGACAGATGAAAATAGAGGGAGATAAGAAGTGTCGGTTGATTAGACAATACACATTTGGTTTTGTCACATCATATTTTTATTGTCACATCATAACTATACTCCAAATTTGCCCATTTTTTCTTTCATTGTTTCCCAACCTACCATTAATATCTCTGACAATGTTCAACGCTCATTTTTGCATTGAAATGCTCTGGATGTGTTGTCTTATCAATATTCGAAATCATATATGAAGCTTCCTATAAATTAACTCACCGGCTGCTCCCATAATACAAACCAAAAATATCATTTTCTCCAACAAAACAACCAACCAAAAAAAAATGGCAAACTCTCTAAATAACATTTACGACTATGGTTCCTCTTCTATTATTCCTCCTCATATTTCTTCTTCTTCATCTTCTTCTTCTTCGTCTGAAGGCGATGATGATAACAATATCAATAGTTACTACTCATCAAATATCAATAATTATTACTCATCATACGAAAGTTCACTTGCATTGAACTATAATAACCTAGCCATCAATGCTGGGTTAATTGTTTCAAATATGAACTGTCCACATACCCGTATAGATATAGAAAGAAACCGTGATGTCGGTGCCAAAATTCTATGGAGAGATTACTTTTTCCAAAACCCGACGTTTCCGGAAAATGTATTCCGTAAAAGATTTAGAATGCGTCGAGAATTATTCAACCGTATTCTGGGTGATGTTGTGGCAGTAAATAGTTATTTTGTTCAAAAAAGGGATGCATGCGGTGTTCTTGGATTAACCCCTCACCAAAAAATTACTGCAGCAATTCGAATGTTAGCTTAGGGATGTGCGGCAGATGCAATTGATGAGTATTTACGTATTGGGGAATCCACAGTTTTGGAAGCAACTCGTAGACTTTGTAGGGTTATAGTCCAATTGTACGGGGATGAATATTTGCGCACGCCAACTGAGCGTGATGTTGATTCCTTCTTGGCGAGAACAAAAAAAGGAGATTTCCAAGGATGCTTGGTAGTGTTGATTGCATGCACTGGAGATGGGACAAATGCCTATCGGCTGAATCCGGTGCTTATACGGCGTACAAGGGTAGCGAAAGTATTATCCTGGAGGCAGTGGTGTCGTATGATCTTTGGTTTTGGCATGCATTTTTTGGTATGCCGGGTTCTAACAATGATATCAATATGTTGAACCGTTCATATATCTTTAAAAATCATATCGACGATACAGCACTTGCAGTTAACTCTAAGTGAACGGAAATCAATACAATATGGGGTATTATCTGGGTGATGGAATATACCCAGTGACACCAACTATTGTGACTACGATTAAGCATCCAGATTCCCAAAAGAAACATAAATTTTCTTTAATGCAGGAAGGTTGTCGAAAAGATGTGGAACGGGGCTTCGGTAATTTGCAATCATCAAACAACCAGCACGTTTGTGGAATCCAGACGTGTTAGCATATATCATGAAAACTGTCATCATCCTACATAACATGATAGTGGAGGATAAACGTATACCCGGTGATTGGCCGCATGAGTATGAGCAACGCAGCCACGGTGCACCAGTAAATATTTCTAGGCAGAACACTTCTCAACTGTCGAGATTGTTAAAGGACCAACGCAGACATTCAGTATTCGATAAACAGACCGGGCTTCGTTTGCGAAATGACTTGATCGAACACATATGGACATCTGCTGGCGATGACTGAAGTTATGTAAAACCTCTATATTTGTTTTGGGGGGAAATCTCTTGTAAGTGTACCCGCGATTCTAGCGAGAGTATTGCTATCTTTATTTATTTAGGTCTTGTTATTTGGCAACGTTCTGTTCAGGTCGTATGACTATTTGAATTAATTGTTTTAAACAAAAGTAATTTAAATTTTTAATTAAATGAGGAGACATTAAAAACATAACAATTTATTGATTAAAAAAAAACTAACAATAACTAAATAAAATCATAAAAGTTCAAACTAATTTTTTTTTTCAAAATTGTTGCCCTCCTAAATTCGATGTACTGTCTTGATACATCGTCCATCTGGGAGAGATTCATCGTCATTATACGAAGCTCCTCTTCTACTTCTTTCCTAGCTTGTTTTGTTGCAAACTTTGCATTTGAATCAGCTTGTTTTTTTGCAAACTTTGCATTTGAATCAGCTAGTAATGCAGCCACCTCAGCTTCTCTCTCTGCCCTCTTCAGTTCTATTTGTTCTGTATATTTGGCGTTGAAGTTTTGTTGCTCTGTATAGATATTTTGCATCATTTCAGTTTCTTCAGTAAATTTTGCTTTCCCTTTTGTCTTCTGTCGTTTGGCATCTTTTTTCCCCATTGGACGGATTATTGTATTTGGGATATCTCCTAGATCTTCATAGGCACTGGAACCATCTAAGTCCTGTGAATCAAGGTTGTACTCAACATTGTCGTAATCAGACTCAGCTTGTGATGAATCGAAAACAGCTGTCGACCGTCTTGAATATTTAATATTATTTAACATAATTGTGTAGCAATCTTCATGCTTAAAACTTCTCCCAGTAGCTTCCTTGAAAAGCCTCTTTACTTATGCAATCTAGTTTTTCAATTCAATTTAGTAAAGGATATACAATCTGAAAGATTAATGTAATCAGCAAAATTAAATGAGTAGTTACCTTATTTTCGGGGCCCCATCCAGTATGATGTTCCCTTTCAACTTCAGCCTCCTTTGCAGACATAAGTGTCGCATCTTTACTTATAATTTGAAATCGTTTCTGAAGGGAGGTCCAACTACGTGGTGCCATCGAAGGTATTGCTTCTTTCATCCGATGTAATATACGAGACCATAATTTTTCTTCAGATTGGTCGGTACCAATGCTAGAATCTTGAGATATGGAAAAATAAATTGTACACATCGTAACATCTTCGAATGTTAAAAAATTTGGACCTCGGGGTTTATTTGGCGCCATAATCCTAATCGATTCGCAAACTTATTAAATTATGAGGAACTTTAGAAATTTCAAATACAATGATGAGTTGAGTAAAATGACATGAGTTTAGTATTCCATACATAGTATAAAAATATAGCCGTTATACAAGGCCAACGGCTAAATCAACGGTAACATATTAACGGTAAAAATAAGGCAAGCGAGCACCTAGAGTAACGCCTGGGACGGGGCGAAATACTGTCACAGCGCTCAGGCGAAGCTGTACGGTTTGTTTGGACGCAATCGGTATACTAGGTACTCGCTCACACTAGGCGAAGCTCTGGTGTTGCGCTTGGAGGTTAGCGGTAGTATAGCTTCTCGTGTGATCAGGCGAAGCATTAGCTTCTCGCTTCAACAGGCGAATCATTAGCATCTCGCTCGTGTTTATAAACGAAACCCTTGTCCGTCGCTTGAGTCCAAACGAACTCCTGGGACTTCGCTTGATTATAATTTTTAGTCGGGGTTGGGCGATTACTTTTAATCATGAACAGTGGATTTCGTCGATTAAACCTAATCTATAATCGCACGGCTGCGGTTCATATTTGACGATTAAAGATTACTTTTAATCTTTAATCTGTGTTTTAATCTTCCCGCTGCAGTCGCTCTTATACCACATAGGAGAATAGGTAAAAAAAGTTTAAATTAAAAAATGTTTTTGATTTCATAAATATTTTTAATTCTTTATATTTTATTCTTTTTAATATTAAAAACATTATTTTAATTATGGTGATATTTTGATATTATAAATAATTTTACATATCTAATAGGACTATAAAATTAGTACAGAGTAATGTAGTTAATCTCGGATCTCGTTCTCATCGCGGCCGGGACCTTAACACCTTGATAACGATATCTCGGAGAGATTATCGACGAAATCTCGGAATAACTTCCAAATCTGAAATCCAAATTTTATATACATGTAAATGTTAGAGCTATTGTAAATTTGAAAATATAATACATAAATAGAAATTTTAAGAAAGGCAAATTTGCAAATGTAACGACACATAATGTCAAGCAAAGTTATAACATTTGACTTGCCTATCATCTTTCTAGAAGGAGTGGTGGTCCAGTTCAGGAACAACCAATGTGGCATTAAGAATTCGTGCAACAACTACTGCATCGGTTATCTGAGTTTTGAAACAGAATAAAACACAAGCCTCCGAGTCAATTCTGAATGGTAAACTTGACAATTTTTCCATAACACAATAATAAAACAATATATGGTGTGAGAAAAGCAATCTGACTGGCAGACGGGTTTGAGCTTATTAGTCAAAAGTTCAGTACAAAGGGAAAAATAAAGAATAGAAGAAATCCTTTGGATTAACAGGAATTAAATCTTCACAAATGTACAAGAACAAGAAAAGAAAAGCTTCACTTACCCCCATTCTTTGTTGGTTTAGCCCTCCACTGGTTGCAATAAGCAGTAGCCATTTGACTAGCGCTCACTTACAACACCTGAATTTCATAACAAGATGTGAATAGATAAATAATAGACATTTGAAGAGCAGCATTTAAAATTGCTTTCTCATTCCTGTACATAATGCAAGCATTTCACTGACATTTCTCTTTTAATTTTCACCGCAATTTGTTAAACATCAGGATCATTTACTAAACACAGCCTAACGCCAAGATGTTAAGATAGTTCAGCGTCATATAATCAAGCAGGGTACATTCATACTTGAGTTCAGGTACTATATGACAATGTTCTAATCTATTTCAAGACGGTAATGTACTACAATACAAGCAACAAAATGTCAGAAGAATAAGGTGCTTACGGGTGAAATGAGATCCTCTATTACTACTTCCAGTATAAACTTGGAAGATTGTGATTTCCAAATATCAACTGGTGCACTTCGACGACTTTTATCCTGAAATCAGTAAACTATTACTACAATAAATAATCTTAAAAACAAATTAGAGATCATAAAGAAAATGAGCAAGAATAAATGATGATTATACCAATTGATTGTTGTTGTGGTTGTGAAAGAGAGAAGTTCTTTTGATGAAACGATTAGAATAATAATCCAAATGAGAAGAATCAATTAATTGGTCAACAGATGAAACATCAAATGTTATAGAACTTTATGAAGACCCATTACTCTAAAACCTTAAATAAACAAAACCCCCTGATCAAAACCTTATTAAAATCCAAAAACTACAATCAAAACCGGAACTTTACCTGCTGATCTTGATGAACTTTACCCTCTGAAACCCTACTTGTTTGATGAACATGAGAAGATTGAAAGCCTTCTCAAAAACTGAAACAGGAAAAGTAAAGAAGTTGGAGAGAATCAATCGAGAGATAAAGAGGCTCTTGGACCGTTGGATTCGTCAATCAATCTAAAACCGTTAGATTAGAATAGTAAATACCCATTTTGCCCTATATTCGGTGTCTCGTCTCGAACGAGATACGGGCGAGTCGGCTGATATTCGCGTTCAAATGTCGGTCAGCAAAATCTCGAAAATCGTCAAGGTTTTTTGTCGATCCGCGAAAAGCGGCGTTATCTCGGCCATAACGGCCGAGATTGACCACATTGGTACATAGGAAGAAAATGGTATCCTTGTTTCTGTAAAATTTCTAATTTAATTTGGGAAAAAATGACACTTGACTTGAGATTATCTAACGGGACTATAAAAATTTGTACCGAGGGAGAGATGGTAACCTTGTTTCTGTAAAATTTCTACTTTTGGGGAGAAAATCAGAAAAAGACACTTGACTTGAGATGATCTGTAAGGTCAAATGGAAACCAGCCAAATGTAGAAAAATTGAGACTTTCACATATTGTCGTTTGACAAACATACTTTGAAACCTCTTTTTTTTTACCAACATTATGTTTCTGTCTTAATACAATCAAATGAGAATGACAATGCCAATAATGGAACAGAGTCCAAAGTGGAAGATTTGAATTCAACCAGAGCATCGCTTAGGGAATCCACAATCATAAGACCAAACCAAAAGATCAAACAGTAAAAAATTTACTCTTTGATCCGGCCCAAACACTACGGGTTCAAAATTAAAAATGATCGGGTGGTTGTCTAGTATAAGGCTTGTTATTGGGAGGACGTCTAGGTATACGTTTGTTGAAACGGGCGTACGTCTAAGAAAACGCTTGTGTGGGGCGGACATTTGGTTGAACGCTTGATGTGAGGCGGTAACGAAAATTACGCCTGATGATAGACTGAATCCTACACGCACGCCCCAGAGACGGGCGCTTTACTAGACGAACGCATAATGGAGCGGTTTAATAGGCATACGCCTGATCAATTGTCTACACGTGCAAGTGCATCGTGTGCGAAAAAATACGGGCGTGCAGCTAGCCAACCGCTTGAAGAACCGGGCGGATCCTTAGCATTACGCCTACAAAACCAAGCAAACTATTGTGACACCGCCCCATCAAGCGGACTTCTTCTTCTCCTCTTCGCAGAATTTTCTCCTGAACCCTATTGAACCCTCTTCACAGACGAACCCTTTTGAACCCGCCTACTTTTGAACCCTTGATAAACCCATTTCTCCCACCAAATCAAGCTCAAATCAAGCTCAACCTTTTTTCAAACACCCAAAAACTAGGCAGATTTGATACAAGTGGTATTATTTCAAAGCAATCAAGGTAATAAAAATAAACTTTGATATAAATTATAATTGATTTCATAGGTTTATATTATGATTTATTGTTATGTTTTGTAAATTAAATTTGTTTATATGTGATGTATTATTAAACATGTGATTATAAAATAGACATATTAGGTTTTAGAAATTGTAATTTTAGAATTGGGATAATTTTTAGGGTTTATGGATGTTGTAAATTGGGTATAAAAAATTGATGATAATTTGTTGAATTGAAGTTAGAATTGGTTAAGTTGTTGGTGAATTTGAGTTTGGTTGTGGTTAATTTTATGATGAATTGACTTGATTGTCTTTCAAATTTGGGAATTATGAATGTTTATGTTTTATAAAGAATGTTTATGGAATTATAGAATTGGGGAATTATGATGCTTTTTTGTACAATTGATGATTTGATTAGTAGTGGACTTTTTTGTGAATCATGAATTTTGTAATTTGGTTGATTTTTGTATGTTGGTACATTTGATTATCTAATTATCTAATTACTTTTGTAATGATGAAATTATTATTTTTGTGGATTTATTGATTAATGTAGAGTTTTATAATTGTGCATTATGAGGATTACTCTTGATTTTCAAACTTGTATGTACTGTTTGCCCAGATGTCGAGCAGTGTGACGTCGAGATTCATTGGTCGAAGTAAGAGGAACAAGAAGGCTATAATTGTTGAGGATTCATAAGAAGACCCTATTACTGAAGAAAGGGTCGATGTTCCCTGATTGGCGAACTATAATGTTGTGGAAGATACTCAGGGTCACGCCTCGACCAATATTGCATATTCAACCGATACCAAATTCAAGTATTTACATCGTGGTTCCCTCGGTCACTCGGACCTATGCAGGTATTATTAAACACAACCCTAGGGTAAAATATATTTTTGAAAAGGCAGGATGGGACCGTTTACTTACCATGGATGTAGTAGATTCATCACATGCATTGATTGACTACATTGTTGAGCATTTTTGGGATACCACGAACACTTTTCACTTCTTCTTTGGTGAGATTGGGTTCACACCCCTTGATTGGGTAATGTTGACAGGATTATGTATTGGTATTGGTAGTGTTATTCCGTATGACTCGGGAAAGTACTAATTTGAATATGTCCGGGCGCATATTTTTCCCGAAATTAAAGATAGTGAGGTTTGTAAAAGAAAACATATTCCCAACCAGTGGGTTTCAGATGCAATTACGGTTGCATTTTTGAGCACATACTTTGATCCAGAAATGTTGGTTGCGGCTATTGATGATAGCATACTTGCTGATAGAGTGGCCAGATCCTTTTGTATGTATGTTTTGGGTCAATTTTTCTTTTCAAATGCAAAAACCTATATTGATGTTGGATGGTTAGCTGCTTTTGATGATCTAAATGCAGTTGCCAATTATGACTGGGGTAGTGCTGCATTTGTGAAATTGTATTTAGGTCTCGCCGCATCTGGCAGGGGACAAAGGTCATTAGCCGGACCCTTCCAAATATTGGAGGTAAATTTCTTAGTCTTATTTGTAATTCTTTTAAATTTTTATTTCTTGCTAACTTATTTATTATGTTGCTTGTCTTCACATTCTAGTTTTGGGGGTACGAATATCTGGGCATATGTCGACCAAAGAACCCAACGAGTGAAAGTGAATCAGTGTGGCCTAGAAGTTCTCGATGGAATGGTACACGAAGGAAGAGTATTGATATTGTTCGTTCAAGGACTTCTCTTAATCAGTTGTTTGTAGACGATGTGACCTGGCAATCGTGGGAATCCGCAATCTTAGTCCTGAAAGTGATATTGAACGGAAAGCAATAAAGCTCTCAGAGTAAAGGCTTATATTCTCTTGGCTAGGCACTGTGAGTTTATAATTTATTTTCATATGATTGTTTTTTATTTTCTTTGAATTTCGGTTAATTTATTGGTTTATTTGTTGATAGTTATTTTCTTTTCACAGAATAATTATGTATCTCGGAGAATGGTGTTGGAAGAAATACCATGAAACATGGAGCGTTCCAAGCAACCCGCCTACTCGTATTACCAACTTGAACAACGACGAAGCTGAGGAGATGAGGGAAAACGATTTGGTCCCTGCAAGTCAATTAGTGCGTGTTGTTACGTATGATCTGTATATGGAGTATTGGCGACATATAACTAACCTGCAGAAATATGCCACCAAAGTCGATTGGGAGGTTGAAACATACGGTTATGCTGGTGACGTTATTAAACACAATATCCAACATCCTCATGAACATGTACCCATTCCGCCTCAACAACAATTGTCATACGTAAGTATACAACAAACCACTGTAAAAAAAATAGTATATAATAATGGTTGAGAATGTGATTTAATTTTTTTCATAACAGGTCGAAGCTTATGGTTTAGTTCAAGAATATGCTTATTTCACGCAAGAGTTTCGTAACTTTAAGTTAAATGAAACAAAGGAGAGGATGGATTTTTTTTCATGGCCAAAGATGAAGAAATACGGTGTAATACCCCAATTCGGCAGGTAGGGTTCACCGAATGGAATATAGGTAATGGTTTGTCCTTTCCTAACATCGAGGCCTT
Organism: Papaver californicum; assembly: GCA_023531435.1. Lineage (NCBI taxonomy): Eukaryota > Viridiplantae > Streptophyta > Magnoliopsida > Ranunculales > Papaveraceae > Papaver > Papaver californicum. The sequence goes on from JAJJMC010030097.1 coordinate 440,032, forward strand.
TTCAGCACAACTGGCTCAGAGTTGGCAAAAAGCTCTGCAATTAAGCGTGCTCGGGCGGGAGTAATCCAGGGATGGGTGACCTCCTGGGAAGCTGCTGCTGGATGACCACAGCGGTGCCCGTAGAAAACCCCACACTGCCGGATGACCACAGTGGCTAAGTGGGGACATTATTGGTGGAGGGTCGGGTCATTACAAAGTGGTATCAGAGCCGACGACGGGTCACCTTCCAAGGGTGAGAGAGTACGCTGGACGGGGTGTTCCAGGTATTGGTCTCATAGTTGGTAGGGAACGTCGGAGATCTGGGCTTGAATATATTCCGGAGCCGAGGACGGCTCCAATTTAAGGTGGTGGTATTGTAATACCCCAATTCGGCAGGTAGGATTCGCCGAATTGAGTATAGGTAATTGTTTGTCCTTTCCTAACACCGAGGCCTTTTCAGCACAGTTGGCTCCAGAGTTGGAAAAAAGCTCTGCAGTTAAGCGTGCTCGGGAGGGAGTAATTCAGGGATGGGTGACCTCCTGGGAAGCTGCTGCTGGATAATCGCAGCGGTGCCCGTTGAAAACCCCACACTGCCGGATAACCGCAGTGGCTAAGTGGGGACAATATCGATGGAGGGTCGGGTCATTACATACGGGGTCTACAAAATCAAAACAACATTTTGGAGTCACAGCTTGCCTATTTTCGTCAACAACAACCACCCATTGGGTTTGGCACGTTCTCTCAAACTTTTCCACCACAAATATGGAATACCATGGGTCAGGGATCATCATCAACAATGCAATCAAGTAACTATAATTACATATCATCTTTGCCTCCATTTATTCCCCCGTGCTCGGCGTCCGGGAATCAAGATACGGAAGAGTAGTAATTCATTTGTATTGAATTGTCAGTTGAACAGATAATTTTTTCTTTTGTTAGATTTGAATTGTCATTTCAAAAAACTTTTCTTACATTTTCGTTGTCTTTTACCTGCTTTATGTTGTCATCTCCAAAGATATTAATAATCTTTTCTTTTGTCCTTTATATCTGTTTTGTATTGTCAATTCAAAAAGAAATTTATTTTTTTCCTTTGTCATTTTGCCCATTTGGTATTGTCTTGCCAACCGACACTTCTTATCTCTAATGCGTCTATTCACCCCACTTGCCTCAACTCTGTGTTTGCATTAAAATACCAAGTGTGTTTGGTCATATCAAAACTTAAAGACTTATCTTAATATGCCTATAAATTGAACACTCGATTCTCCAAGTATACAAACCAAAACTATAAACATCAATAAGCAATCGCATACTATCAAAATAACAATCACTATTATGCTTCTTGTTCTTCTACTCCTCCTCCTTCTTCATCTTCTTCTTCTTCTTCATCTGGTGATGATGATAAAAATAGTTTGTACTCATCAGACGAAGGTTTACTTGCATTGAGCCAAAATAACCAAGCAGTCACTGCGGGATTCATCGTTTCAAGTATGAACTGGCCACATACTCGTATCCAAATACCAAGAGAACGTGATGCCCGTGCAAAACTTCTATGGAAAGATTACTTTTGCAGAAACCCGACGTTTCCTCCTAATGTATTTCGTAGAAGATTTAGAATGCGGCGAGAATTGTTCAACCATATATTGGGAGATGTCGTAGCTATAGGTTTTGTGGGTAAATCTCTTGTAAACCCGCCCGAAACACCACTCGGCCGCTAGGGGCACCTAGGGGTTTAAAGGCTTGCTGTACATGCTAAGTGCAGCCGCGATGCCTGCGAAAGTGAGTTTAGGTCTACTTATTAGCTCATGTATTATCAATATATTTTATTAACTGGATAAAGTGCCCATATTTAATTAGTCCTAAAATGTGATTAGATTAGTTAATTGCTTTTGTAAAACTGTTGAATGTAAAATCATTTCATTAAATTGAAAAGTCATACATCGCGTAACATTAAAGGAAATGAAATACAATAAATCATTAGATTACACTTAAACACTTAAGCAAACCTATAATCAAACCTTCAACAGGTCGTATGACGCCCTGGATGACGTTCTTCACATCTTCGGAGAATAATCAACACAAAAGGGTTGTATTCTTCCATCACCCTTAAGATCTCGAAATGAGGTTGGTGCCTGAAATCTGAACCTTTCCATCTTCTCCATTCCTCCAGAGATCTTGCAACAACTTTATCATCAGTTTCATTCATAATTCTTCTTTCATTCACCTTAGCGGTTAAAGTAGAAAATTGGATTACTGCCCTACTTATTTCCTGAAATCGACAAAAAAGACCTGCTCTATTCCGGTTATTGGGGTTATCGGTTTCATTACAAAAGTTAGCATGGATATGTTCTAACCATTCAATGTTTATTGAATCATTCATCCGACGTTCATGACCCCTTGCTAGATAATATAATACTATGTTTCGACATAGGGATAAATCTTCCTCTATGGTAAAATTCTCTGCATTAAGGCTAAAATTTTCGTAAGCCATAATTATGAAAATGAGAGATTATAGGTCTTCTATGAAATGTGAAAGTTGTGGATTTGAAACGGGAATAAAAGGTATAAATTCATTTATACGTATATCATAATACAAAACAAAATATAGCGGTTGACCAACGGTAACAAATCAGAATGGCAACAAATCAGCCATGCGTACCCATAGACGCATGCCTAGAACCAGGCGGAGCATCAGACGCACGCTTGAAGTGGGGAAGAGCCTTAGCTTTACGCCATGTCAAGGCGAATCTCTATCATTACGCTTGAATGAGACGGTGATTTGGTTACCGCCTGTTAGTGGGCGTGATCCTAGACGCACGCTTCATCAGGCGTAATCTTGGGTGAACGCTTCATCAGGCGGAGTTTTGGTTAACGCCCGTGTTTTGAAGCGTTATTCTAGATGAGCGTCTGCCACCAGACGGTTCACTACATGCCCACCTAGAACCAGACGATTCACTACATGACCGCGTGACTATAACTCGTTTGGTCCGGAAATCAGACCATTTTTGGTCGTGAACAGTGTAAAATCCGACCATCGACTATTAATGCTCGTCCCATTGTGGTTGGTTTTTGACGGACCAAAAACCAAATATGGGTTTGGTCCGTCTTTTAGTCCAACGACTATGGACGCTCTTAATAGCTTATAGCAACTAAACCAAATTAGCTTGAAAAAGAAGTCTAAAATGTGGAAGAAAAATAATCCAAAGTCTTAACATCTTCAGATGATAGTTTGAGTATCATGGTGATATCCTGAAATGCATGGAGACCCTGCGTTTCTTTGAGGCTATCGTTGGATGATAAACGGATTTTTGCCATGAAGTACAATATGAAAACAGTTTCTGATATATAACAATAGCAAAAACTTCAAAATATTTTTGCTAATTAATTAATTACTGGTTTTAAAACATCGATCAAGAAAGCAAGAATGTTAATCAGAATCAATGAATCATGATAAGTAAATAAGTTATATTTGTATCATGCTTTTTCCGTCCCAGTTTAGTTGAAGGTCTAGGTGTTTTTATGCGGATTAAAAGAAATAAGAGATTAATTTTTTTTCCAAATATATCCTTTAATAATAATTCATAAAATATTCAAATTGTTATAACCATTATTTATTTATTAAGATGTCCTTGTATCTAAGATTAGGGTTTCTAAATACTTGGGCTCCAAGTCGCATATCTTTATAAATAGAGACTTAAACTCTTATATTTTACACACATCTAATGAGAATTCTCTCTAATTTTCTCTTTTATTTTGTATCTCTTTTTTTTTTGTTTTATAGTTTTATAATACGTCATAAGCATATAGTTATAATCACTAAGCTTTTTTTTAATCAATTGATTTTATTTGTTTGTAGTCTTTTAATTAAAACCCTAACTTTGTTTATTTTGGCTTTTAGTTTTTCACCTTAGCTTACATAAGATCAAACAGTAAGCTTATATGGGTTTTAGTATTTATTGTACATCAGTTGATTTGGTTCGATTTAATAGTCAAGATCATATGATGATTTTTATTTTTTATTATTTTGGTCTATGTTTTTAGATTAGTGATCAATTTTATTGATACAGTAAGATCACCCATGAAAACAGACCTTCAACTTTTCATCTAATTAATTAATTGTTATGTACTTCGTGTGTACTCATATACAATTTATTTATTTTTACATAGCCACCTTGCTGGCCGTTTCCATGGCATAAAATGTTTCTGCATTTTGCTCTTGGAGGATCTGCCTTATTAGCATCATCTTAATTTAATTTCGATTTTGTTTTGTTTATAATATAACTAATGGTACTGATTTTACCTTTGGTTTTTATTGCATAATAAGACAAAGCAATCCATTGATGAAGTCTGTGATTTCAAAGTTGTATCTGTGTGTTTCAATCCAAGGTTGCATGAGCCTAAAGATACCAACATGATGGACGTTTTAAAGTGACGGTCATCCACTGTTATACAGTAAAATCTCAACGGTATTTTAATTATTGATATTTTATTTTGAGTTTTAATCATTGTACATATCAACTTATATTACATATGGTGGCCAATTTTTAATAATAAATTTGATTATCTTTTTTTTTTATTCTTTTTTGGAGAAAAAAAATCATTAAAATTACAGTTTCTGTTCCTTTAACGATATTGTAATCACCAAAAATTAGTGTTATCGTAATTTAATTACTTTTACGGTAACTAATCATTGTATGGTTGAAAAATCTACGACCAATTAATCTTTGTCCTTTAGACAAGGATCATGCGATTTACCCATATGGCTTCTATTTCTTTACAAGAAACCATCCGTCAACCATCAAATGGATTTTTCCATATGCGATGACTAAATAATTTTTAAAAAAAAAAAATTATCGATCCGATTTTGGTAAACCGTACAAACCAATTTATCTTAGTTTTCTCCATCGATTCTATGAGATAATATGTAAATAAATTGGCATTCTAAATTATTTTTAAGCCAATATGGTTCTATTCCTTGCAAGGAATATTGATTGGTTTTTATTCCCTACAAGAAACCATCATTAATCAACCACAAAATTATTATTTTTTCTAAAAAGAGAATAAAGGTAATAGCTTCATTATTTTCTAAGGAAGCGTTTTCTCTATATCAATCATAAAAGGATGAAATACTATGGTATTAACAATTGTAAATATCAGTAAAACGAGAAATTGCTACATTCCTTAGGGATATTGAGCAATTATTTTTTATTTTCTCCTCGTGGTAAATCTCTAAATTTAGGTTTGTTCCACTTGTAGTTGGAACTTCCCAGGACACTAAAGGTCAATGGGTGCGCACCCGGCTTGTTAGCCTATTTCATTAGTCCTTAAGTGACTTATTGATCTTGAGATAAATTTGTTTTGTTAAAGAAAATGTCTATAATTTTATTCTACAGTGAATGTTTTTCTCGTTGGCCCTATAGGTCACAAAATTATCGAAGATTTATTTGCATATTTTATATGCTTTTGGCTTTAACCAATGAAATTTTGGTTTCCCAAAAATAATCCATGTTTGATGGTAAATATGTATGTCTATTAAGACTACTTTTTTTTATGTCAAAAGACATATATCATAAGTATATGTCTCGAATTAATCGGATAATACTTTACAAAAATTGAAGTTTTCGTATATGAGATGAAAAAAAATTCCACCATGATCATGGGGAGAGTATACAGTATTAAAAGATATTTGGGTTAATTAACTTATAAGTTATATCAATCTCTCTCCCAGCATGATCAAATTGAAAAAGGTTGTCACTAATAATAGGTGTGAAATATCTCATTTTGCTTTTATATAAGCGTTTGCCTCTTGAAAGGAAAATCCAATCACATATAGCAACAAGTAGCATTTATAATAAGCTATAAATAGTGCTTCAATAAAGTCTATCAAAACAAGATCCACATTCTTATAGTTTATGTCTCCTCACTGGAAGATGGGGAGATTACAATGCCCGCTGGCGCTGGTACCAGTAATTGATTTGAATTTTCAATATATGCATACATTTGAGAATTTTGTGGGATCATACTAAGCTAATATGGTTGTTGATTATTCACAGTAGCCACTGAAATAATAAAAGATGGTGGCTGTTAACCCCTCTGCAGAGAAATATCGACAAATGTGATTGGTTGGCATACAATCCAAATTAGGTTGGATTTATCTCTCGATTAACGCAATTTTGGATCTAAGACTTAACACCTTAAAAATGCCAAGCGTATTAACTACAGGTTGGTGTAGTCATGATGCGTTATATGAGAAATATGATCGTTGTAAAAAGGATTTGAGGGTTTCATTTTTTTTGTTAAACCCTAGGATTGGTTCAATAGTACTTTGTTCATCTTGTATAATGAATTTGGCGTGGTAGTCCTTGAAGAACTCGTATTGCATTCGCACATTATCAACGTGGTCGGAGAACATATTTGAATTTGTAATCCTTGGAGGATTCAAATTATAATCAGGAAGCCACCTGACTCGCTTATATCAGGTTTAACAATCTTTTATGTGTTTTTAAAAATTTGGTACAAAACCAAAAATCCGGATTAATTAGTTGATGATATTAACTTTACACTTCTCTTGAGGAGTCCTTAAAAACACAAAAATCCACGCTTTAGCATCATAAATATTATTTTTCTTAAATCTACAGTTTAAATATTATGCTTGCATATAACTTGTCTATGATATAGACCGGGGTTATGATTTTGATGCTTGTTTTCTGTAATACTCATTTAGTTGAGTTAGCATCCATAAATACGTCAAAAGTTATACTCTTTCTCCTTCGTTTCAGGTTTATGTCCCGTGTGGTTTTCCGGACAAGGTTTTAAGACATTGAATTTTTATTCAAAATGTTGATATTGTGCTCTTTTTCCTTCATCCAGATTTTGTCCCATTGGGTTTTACTGGAAAGATTTTAGTAAGGCAATTTAATTCAACATGGCGGTCATCCAAGGGGGAGTTATATAAATTTCGGTTATTTATTGGATGCCCACATTTGATTAGGCCAAATCAACATAACCACCTCCTAGGAATCTGGATGTCCTTCCTAACCATGTAAGTTTAATCATAAATACGATTTTTGTTCACGTATGATAATGTATTCGTATCTTGGCACTTTGTTGAAGAAACTACATCAACAATTTCTGCAAATCATCTCCGAGAAGCTAGCAATCCAAGACACAAGTCTTTAATGCATTTAAATAAGCATGAAGACTAGCGAACACTACTATTAGAAGACTAACACAAAAGAAGACTTCATTAACAAGCAGATTTCTTCACGAAAGAATTGCTTTCTCCAACATTTAAGAAATTCGTTCATCGAAATTGGAAAGTCTAGACTGAAGGATTTGCAAGACAAGATTTGATTAAAGTACACATCAGGGGGAGCGCCATCATCAAAGGTGAATTTGCTGGACTTATCGCGTTGTACTCTTTTTCCTTCGTCAAGGTTTTGTCTCACTTGGTTTTCTTTGTCAAGGTTTTAACGAGACAACATTTGCGTGTCCAACATTGTTTCAAGTCTTTATGTTTACACATTCTCAGGTTTTACTCTTTTGAGTTTTCCTGGTATGTTTGTAATGACTTAGCCACGGTGGTCATCAGGGGGGTGTGACAAACCATTGTTTGTTTACTAAGATGTCCTTGTGTCTAAGATTAGGGTTTCCAAATACTTGGGCACCAAGTCTCCTATCCCTATAAATAGAGGCTTAAACTCTTGTATTTTACACACATCTAATGAGATTTCTCTCTACTTTTGTCCTTCTATTCTCTTTTTCTCTATTTTTTAGTTTCACAACATAAATCTCCTAGTTTTTTGTTCCTTATTTCAAGTGGTTTGATTTTAATATAGGGATAAATCAGGAAAAAAAATGAGAAAAATATAAAACCTTTATCTATTATGGAACTTTTAAAACTTTTTCCTTTTATCTAAAATGGGTCGGAGGGAATAGTTATTTCCTTCTTCTTTCGTCACAGTTGACTAAAATGACAAATTGACTTCAACTTATGGCGGTAATTTTTACGTGTCTGACTGTTTATGGTTTATCGGTGGATAATAAATATAGTACGGACAATTGCATCAAATTCATCATTAAATAGAGATAAGGATATCACAGTGCATCTGGTGCCGTACACTAGTAGCTTTTATGATGACAGCGGGTCCATTCTTTGTTGAATGTGAATGCATTGTAATGAATCACAAAATCGTCTTGTATATAAACAAGACTTTACTATATGTATAAATCTAATCCCTGGCCATCGATCTAGCTGTCTTCTCCGATTGCCATACCGCACTAACAGTGACACTGTTCCATATGACAATACTAATATCTACTACTTATTAATAATGAAAACAAAATTGTAATAGTAAAATAGCCCGACAATGATATATATGTACAGGATAAACGCCTTAGGTTAAGGCTTGTTGTCTTTTGTTCTTTATCATGCATTCTCCCCTTTGTATCTTCTAGAGTTCATTTGGATGGAAGCCTAAAAGAATTAGTAAACGACAAAGTGTCTTCAAGCACGTGACAAGTTGACAATTGGGAAATTAGATGCCAGTGATACTATGGTGCCCTAGCCACAAGGTAATTCTCTCCCTCTTTCTAATGCAAATAACAACAAAATAAGCAGTTCTTTGCAGCTATCTACCAGTATCCCCAGGCAGGTGGAAAGTATACTCCCAAAGGAGAAACACTCGCATGAAGCTTACTGGTCTATTATTACTCATATTGGAATTTTATCGGATGCGAATTTTTCAGAAACAAAATTTCATGTACCGTGCACATCGCTGGAAGGGCTTACTTGCCCATCCCTCTCCCTAAGCAACACTCTTAATACATTCGTGCTAAATCATATGCATGAAGCATAGCTATCTGGCTATTAGTTACTCGTGTTGGATTTTCATCCACCGCTAAATTTTTAGAATCAAAATTGTACGTACCAGGCGCATCACTTGAAGGGCTTACTTGTCCATTACTCTCCAAATCACTCCCACTGTATTTAGGTTAAATTTGGTATCATTATTATTTTAAATAAAATGATTTGTGGCACCTATATTTTTGCACTCAATGCACCTAATGTTAGGTGGCGGCCACCTGGCTTTATTTTCTTGTTAGAAGGAAAAAAATCTCAAATCTCATATCTGCCGACCTCAGATGAAAAATGAGAAAAAATTGTTAACTTTTATCGCTTATTTCTCAACTGTCAGAATGAACGACTTAGATTAGTCTAAATTATCCAGCTACAAGTACGTATCAATTCCAGTGATCAGTAAGAGACTGTCATGCTAACATGAAGAAAATAAGACCCTAAAACGGACACGATTGTGTTTTATATACATGTTAGCTATAATACATGTTATGCAGATTGTGTTCTGCCAGAAGCAAATACTTGTACATGGATGTTGAACTGGTCATTGCAAGTGCGATTTTACTCTGGATTTTGATCCTAGAAGTTGATATAATTTTCTTTTTAGGCACTCATAAAAGATCTAAACTTTCTGGTAAGAGTAAAATGGTTCCCAATGTTGGTGTGTGTGGCTCGATGAAACACACATGGAATAGCTAAGAATAGTCCCACATGAAGTAATCGTAATTCCACGTGGATATTGATAAGCTAGACTCTCTCCTTATATAACACCACGGTCTTTAAAGATAAAACCTCACACTTGCGACCAAAGGTGGTCAAGTGGGATCAATATCGGTGCTATGTGATCGGGCCCGGAGTGGGTCCGATAGTCCATAGATCCTAACACCCAATTGGGAGTTCAATTCACAGATTATACTGTTTGATTAGTTGGTCTATTGACTCTTGGATTTCTTGTATGGGTATGGTTGTCTTAGTGCCTAGTACCTACACTTTCTTATTGATGAAGGTCTTGGGTAAGAGTCTTTAAACTTGTGTTTTTTTTGTATGCATTATCTTATGGATCTGCAGCTTAACAACGTGTGCACAAATTCTATCTACGCTGGTGTTTGTGGGGAAAACGAATTAAGAGGCTAATTTAGAAAAAATGGGGTGAGCAGGTGATAATTCGTCTAATCCTTAAATATTTGTATTGTTGAAGCACTTTATTTAGATTCGAGAGATCAATTTATATAATCCTGGCCTAAACCAAGCAACGACAATTCCAGTCTTGCTTCAGTTACAAATGAGAAGGAGAAGGGTTGGTCTTAGGGAGGGAAGCGGAAGAAGGATAAAGGTCAGAGTATCAACCTCTGAAGGATATAATTGGTGTGAATAGATATGAACAATTTCTCTATATGTGAGAATATTGAATGATCGAGTTGTTAGCTATTGTTCTGTATTAGACTTAGAATTGTCCTCCCATATTCAACAGATTGAGAAATCTATTTTATAATCATAGTCATTGTAACCGTTCATCTAACCTCATCATGTAGAAAAGTGTCGATGGTTGAGTAGTGGTGAAGTGGAGATGATGGAGGATGTGCTGATAACTACTCCCCACTCTGTTTGAGATTGAATGAACGATTGCTCAACTTACCACTTCCCTACTCAGCTGTTAATCGAACTTTCCAGATTCCATGTATTGGGTGCATTGCTGCACCATGTGCCATAGACCGCCAAACAAATACCCTAGTGAATATCCCCCCATTTGTGACATCTTTTATGCCTCGTGTTATTTGTAGCATTTAATTAAGTCAAATGAGGCCTTCTTAGTTGGTCTCTTGACTAAGACTTTTCTTGCTTGACTATCCTGATGAGTCTAGTAAGAATAAAATAAAATATTTATTTATTTTATTTATAAGGAACAGTGTGTTCAACTTGGTCAATTTTGTATTGACATTGTTGTTTAGTAGAAATAAGTGTATGTTGCTGAGCATGAGAATATGTATGTAGTTGTTGAGCACAAGAGTATGTATGTAAAGCTACACATAAAAATATATGTGTGAGGCCTAGTATGTCCTTTGGTATGCAAGTTAGGGTTCTGAGGTTTGCATATGTGAAGCAGACCCAAATAGGCAAACATTAGATGCTAATGCTAAGGTGAATAAGCTTAGGAGCTAATGCCTAAGAATTCGTGTATAAGATGGATTAGTATTAGGCTAAATGCCTAAGACGTATTAGGTTTAGTATTAATACTAAGATGCATTAGGATTATTATTAAAGGGTAAGACGCATGAATCTTGTATTAATATTAGGACGCACAAGTTTTGTCCTTGAGACTAAGACACACAAGTTTTGTGCTTCAAACTAAGACGCACATGTTTTTTTTTGAGAACTAAGGCGCACATGCTTTTGTGGAAAAACTAAGGCGTTCATATTTTGAAGTTGTACTAAGGCGCACATGTTTTTATGGTAAACTAAGACGCACAAACTTTCTAGCCTAAGCAGGACAAGCTTTGCCTCACCTAAGACGGACAAGGTAATGGTGCATCAGCCCCTTGGACTTGGACGGACAAGAGATTTCTTGTGAAATTTTGTCGTCAGAAAATTCAGATTTGGGGTTTTCGCTGAAAATGCTTTTAAACTTTAATACAAAGTACGTTTTCAATGATCTACCCTAACTTTTTAATGCCCATAAGACCATATATCTCTTAGCGAGGAAGGATTTAAGGTTTGAGTTCGCTCAGGGCCTCAAAAAGACAAAACATATAAAAGTCAGGAAGAATTCATAAATTTTTCATTTGCGACTTAGTTGAATATTTTGATCATATCTCTTAGCTTTTTTGTATGATTGATGTTATTTTTTAGTATATTGTAGAGGACATCCATACGAAGAGTTTGGTATATAACCCATCCCTTGATTCATTACAAATTACTCCCATCTCGTGACTTTGTACATGGTATTGCATAATTACGCATGACGTACTTGGTGTAAAACACCTTTTTAGGTCTTTGTACCATTTGCTTACGTATTGGATGTTAGATGAGGGATATCTATGCCATTGGTTGCTTCCTTAAGTAAGGATTGACATGGCCAGGGCTAAATTAGCTAGTGGAAGCTATGTTTTTATGCTTGGCATGATTCTTGATTTGATGCCTGAGCACAGCTAGGGTACTTTAGCTGAGATGTTCATATGTAACTTGCTACATATTTCTGTACAAAGTTGTATAGGTCAGTCAATATCATCCAGTTGAGGATAAATGTTGACACGAGGTAATTTTTGGGAAGTCATCTTTGGAATATAACACCCAACTAATACTCAAATTGTTCTATACTAGTGGGCAATCCATCTAGGAGCACTACACCAAAATCACTGATTTGCGACTGTTGTTTCCGTCCACTAGTAAAAAAATGGGCTTAGGTGACAGTGAAAAATTGTCACCAAAATATTTATATGACAGTTTTTAGAAAATATTGCATTGTCATCAAAGCCTCTGTTACGAAATATCTATAAGAAACTGTTATGTAATCATGACTATAAGGTAGTAGTTTCTTCATAAACATGTCATTGTCGATGACTTACGGTGACATTTACTAAATCAAACTGTCATCAGAAATTTAATTTCTTATATTAACTCAACAGTTTCTTCATAAAACTGTCATTGTTGACAAGTTACAGTAGTATCTTTTAAATAAAATTGTCATCGAAAACTTAATTTTGTGTACAAAGGTAACAGTTTTCTCATGAACCTGTCATAGTAGGTAACATTTTCAAGATAAACTATCATCGTAAATCCTAATATGTGATACATTATTTGTTAAAATGTCATCATATACCCTCGTTTATAGTGAGTTCATGTTACAGATTTGGTGATATGCTCAGTCAGATAATTAATATCAAAAAATAACAATAATTATGAAAAAAATAAATAGAGTTTCAATTGATTTAATAAATAAAGTAGTAGGGAACTACAAATCTGAACCAAAGTTATATTTTTAGTTAACGTACGACATAAAAAAGTTCAATAGATTTCATCTTAAAGTACTAAAGAAAATTCAATAGATTTCATCTAAAAGTATTATTTAGTACGGAATACTGACAACAACAAAAAAGTTAACAAGAAATTTTAGGTAAAATTCAATAGATTTCATATTTCATTTCCCAATTTATTTGTTCTATTTCCATGACCTCTCATATATTGTACTTGAATTTCCTCTATAAAAAGAATACAAAATAGTTACCATTAATTATTTTTCAAAAAGAACAAGACGAATAATGAATTTTTTTTTGCTCTACGCCAAGTATGACCCTATAGCCTCTCTGATGGTGAGTATCTCATCTCAACGGGTATTGGGACTAACGCTTCGGGATCTTTAACATACAGAACATTATGTACCAATTTGTCACTAGTGTTGTCAAACAATTTTAGTTTCCACCTCATCAGAGCCTAATAGCCTATCAGTAACTTGTATGGTTTGCCCTAGGTGTTATTAATCAATTAGCTTGTACAAAATAATAATGACAAAAAAACATAGATTACAACTCAAACATGGGATACGTGAAAAACTACCATACCAATTCCAGATCTCTGAGCTAAGGTATTTACAAACGATTCCGAAAACTGTTTATGAGATTGCATCAGTAGATTCATTAATCAACTATTATGGTAAGCCTGTGAACTCAACTAATAATCCAAGCTATATGTTGGGTAATGGATATTCAGTTACCTTCTTATGCTAAAACTTCAGCAACATATCATTTTTGGATCTCTTCCTCTTAGGTACATTTGTTTTTAGTAACGAAGTAGCCATCGTCTGAAAACATGAATTCTTATATTTAAAAATGAAGAAATAAATCAATAACGAGATGATTGAAACAGTTTCATCAAACTGATAAATAACCAAAAACAACTCAAATGTACATATAAAGTCCATTTTATGTAGGGGAAAAAACAAATGTTATAGGACGTGCCTTCTCAACTTCAGAACTCCTTGTAGTAGAGCAGTAACAGATATCTAGAAAAGAAACTTAGTTTTCTCAGTAACAAAAGAAAGAAAGAAAAAAATCGCAACGCGGTAACAGTACAATAGCTTTCTAGTTTAAAGACTTCTTGACGATTCAGACATAGTTGTTTGAGATAGATCGGGGCGAGATACGGCGGATGACTAAAACTTGAAAAAAAATCAATACTAAATACAAGTGGCTCAAGATACTATGTTATGTATTTGTATTAATATTCAATAAATATAAAAATTGCAACTTATACATTTTGAAAATTGATTTTGTAAATTAGCTGATGACTTTGTCGAGATTCCAGAACCTCTTCTTTTTAGGCAGCATTAGCTAGTGTCAATATTACAATTTTCCTCTAGGATTGCCTCATACTATTCCTCGTGGTACTTCATTTGCATAAACTCCACTCCCGCTTTTGTAGTACATAATGTATGTCTCAGTTCCTACAAGAGCTAGTACAACCAACACCAAATTCAAAGTGAGATCCAAAGAAAAGAACATATTTTCTTAATTTATAACTGAATATCTCTTCTTTGTTGGCCAAAAAAGCAGTTGCTGCTTCAGAAGCTGGTTTTTGGATTCATGACAGTTGGAGTCTTCAAGAGCAGAATTCACTTTTATTAACTGTGCATTGTGATGTTCTGCTGCCTTCTGATGAACAAGGATGTGTTGCTCTTCCTCTTTCTTAATATTTATATCAGCAGAAGTAGATGTAAGGTATTTGAATTTAAATTTAAATTCTATAACCAACAGTTCATATTAAAGCTGATGAAGAAACAAAAACAACGGTGTACCTTCATATCACCAATGGGAACTTTGGAAAGCAATTTGCATATAAAACCTAAGTTGAGCTAGTAGCAAACATAAATAGATTGCACACTCTTTAATTAGTACAAGCATGGTGCATCTAAACAACGAATCTATACAGAACAAGTAAACAAGTTTAGAACTTGAGTTTTTTATACCTGAGCAGGAAAACCGGATTCTCCTTGACATTTGTAGTTCCCCAAGCGACTGGATCAACGTTTATGCCTCCAAAACTGAAGCCTGAACCAAAGAGAGTATTTGGAAAGATAATTGATGTAACTCTATTATTAAAATGAAAACTTTTTTTAGACAGAGGAGTGAAGTCTTCTACACAAAAGGGAGAACTAGTATTCTTTGGCAAGAATACCCTCTACTGAATTCAAAATAAATACCACACACCTCAACTTGAAATTCAACTATGAACACCAATTTAACAAATATGAGTTCAGAATAACAAAAAAAAGAGATAATCACCATACAAGGTTTAGAGAGGAAATTACGTACTTATTAAAAGCCAAGAATATAGAAAAGGATCACCAAAGTCTTTCCCTCTCTGTGGTTGCACAAACCCATAACTAATCACTTCTTCCTCATCAAGTTCCTTGAATAAACTATAAAAGAAGTCACATTACACACCAGCTACAACTAAAATCTAGTCCAGAAACATGGAAACCACTAATTTGTGTACCAACACACTCTAATTCCAGTTTCACTAATCGTTAACCAAATCACACAGTATAGAATTTTGAACCAGCAAAGAAAAACTTACAGAACTACCTTGAGGATCAAATACAAAGGTCCTACGCTTGGTGAATGACAAGCTTAAAAGCCTACAAAATCAACCAAAAGCAAATCTAAACAATAATGTTTCTATTCAAAAATAGCGTTTCATACAACAACAAATAAATTTGAAAAACAAACCTAAATAAAAAAAATAAGATAAATCCAAATCATAAACTAGGGAATTCACTAAAATAAAAATCAAAAACCTTGTAAGAAATCACATATTTTAAAATCTTCACGACCACCATCAAGAACCAAATCAGGTAACTGAGGACCATAATTTTTTCCTAAGATACGAAATCGAGAAGTTCATGTGGTTTTCTGATCGAGATAGAGAGAGAGCTTTAAAGCTCTAATTCTGTACACAAGAACGAAATTGAAAAATTTCAGAGCAAGTGGGATAAATAGTGAGTGATCGAGAAATAAGGATTAAAGCAAAGGATGAAACCCTAGATTGAAGTACAAGATGAGATCCCAGATTTTTTCAAGAGAAAAAGCCAGGAAAAGAGAGATATGAGTTCTGCTTGTACATAGATAAAAATTGCTGAAAGAGATTAGGTTTATCATATAATAGGATTAGAGAGATCGAGATGTGAAATTATATTTAAGCTTCTTCTTTTGTGCTTTTCAAAAAACAAAGAGGCAAAGGGGCTGGTCGAGAGAGACCCACTAAACAAAACAAACCACGACCAATAGATAATGACTAATTTAGGACTCAACTAACAATATCATGCTTTTGAAAATGCTTTATGTGTAGATTATATGAATAGTAGAAGTTTCAATCAGAACTGTCACTAGAAATGGAAGTGGTGGTGATTTAAAAAACTGTTACTTAAGGTTAAACTTTATTAACAATTTTTATTTAGAAACAGTTATAATAGCTTGACAATAGTAACAGTTTACAACTGATAGTTTACAACAATATATGGTGGCATTTTTCTACAAGAGCTGTCACTGTATAATTATTCAGTAACAGTTGAGAAACTGCCATGATTGTTCTCCACTATTGATGTGAATTTTGGTGATATAATGTTACATATTTCTCATAGCATATTCTTTGGTGACAATTCATTCATGAACTGTCATGGTTTTGGAATGTGAACTGTCACCAAAGCTCATATTTGTACTAGTAGTCTCTCAGAATTTCAGCAACGTAAGTACGCGTTACAAAACCGACGTTACAAATTTTATGCAACATTTATAAAAGCTGCACAAAGTAATCTATTTAAAGCAACATTTATAGTGGTTGCTTTAATTAGAATTAATGCAACTTTTATAAACATTGCTTTAAATAGAATTAATGCCACGAATAATTTAATTAAAGCAGCATAAGTGTCCGTTGCAAAATATATAATGAGAAATAAAAAAAAAAAAAATTTCCAAAATCTGTGTTTCCTGAATTCAATTACGAACCCGGCAGCCAACCAACTGATCCTCGCAACATGTTTTCTTTCTGAAATTGATTAGTTACACATCAAGTTTCCCTGCACATGGATTCTAGTATAATATCCATTATTAATTAATAATTTATCCTTGTAACAAATGAAACGAATATTTTAAAAACCAAAAAAAAACAATTTAAAGTTAGGGGACTAAAACAGGATTAAACAACTTACAACTCTTTCAAACATAGACTTATCCTAACACTACTGCAAGCATCCTTATCTCCTCTATTCTTGATGGCATTAGGAAACAAAACTAATTACTTATTTTAACTAACTTCTAAAGTTATGAAACTAACACAACTTTGATTGAATAATATTGCTAGATAGTTAGTAAATCGCCAATATATCTATGGGTAGGCTAGTAAATCGCCAATATATCTATGCAATGCTCCTAGAGGGAAGAAGTCAAGACAACTTCTGCAATCTTTTAATCATATAGCATCAAGTTCAAGCTAGAACAAGTATCATATATAAACACAACTTTAAGTTTAAAACTTACCAGTTCTATTGGTGCTCAACGTACGACATGAGAAGATGTTTCAGTAGCACGGGTTGGGCTCTTTGTAGATGAGTATAGCCAAGAACAATGAGACCTTTATTTATTTTTATCCAGGTTTACTAGAGCAAGCTTCAAACGAAATAAGAATTTCTTAATAAAATGGAAATAAAAGAGAAAAGATCTCATTACCTGACCATAAGATTAAATCTTGAAAGAAATAACTCAAGCAAAGGTCGGAAAGAAAGAAAGAAAGGAAAGAAAAACATGATAACTGTAGACTTTTGTTGCATAAAAGGATCTTATCTATATTATCACGACACCACAGTCGTAGACAAATGAGAAAGCATAAACCCTTCCAGACAAGTTGCAAGCTCTGCAGGGGTCCAAAATTTCTTGCAGAGGTTATTGAGTTCTTCCCATCGAGCTAATGCAGGCTATGCAGCCAAGCATCGCTTAGTCCCTACGAGATATATAAAAAGTGAAAACCCTTGGGGTATCTTTGTAAAAGAAAGTCAACATAGGAATATGACTTTACCATATGTAAATTATAAAAAAAATATTATAATAAATTACCAAGAGCAATAAAAGAGAAGAGGATAACCAACAACCCACGAAAGGATCAAAATTTCACATTAAGGCAACAGATGATACTAAGAGCATTTTTTGTTGCTCCTATTCTTGAAATAGTTAATGCTTATTGCAGCAAAAACTGAAGAAAGAAAACAAACCAGACAACGAATAACAGTACAAACCTAATGTAACATCCAAAATGACATGGGGACTTGCTGCCTGAGATGCTTTGATAGTGTAGGCCCTGAGAGCATCATCCCACCGCTATAGTTTTTCACACCTATAGTAAATACCATAGAACCACATGATAAGAGAGTCTCCATCAATCAAGTAAAATGCACAACAACGACTACTAAAACTATAAGTTATACTGCTATAGCAAGGCAACAGTGGTCTACCACTTAACACAAAACAAAAAAAATACATAAAATCTCAACAAAATGGAGTATGGGTTAAATGTACCAGGATTGCTTCAGTTGGACATCCAAATCATGCTGAGCATAAGTCAGTATTCCGGCGGCAGTCTGGGGATAAAAAACTTTATTAAATGGAAAGTATCCCTTGAATGTTTTTAAGAACACCATGTGTGCTGGATATTAAAATCATTTGAAATCTGTAACATATAGGAAATACAGACCTCATGCTGGTGCAACTGATTATTTATTTTGTATAAGAGCTTCAACAACAGCCAATGGGTTAGCATCCATCTTCTTTGATCGCGCACCTTCAAACTCCATTTCCTTATAATGTATGGCCTTCGCGAATGCTCTACACTGAAGACAAATTCAGCTTCAGTAGATGCATCAATATAAAGGAGGAGCCATACTATGTAAGTCCAGCACATCATTGGGGTACAATATGTCCCTCCTAGTTATAGACATGGAACTGCTATAACACAAAATTCCTTAAGCTTGAGTCAAATACAAAATGGACAGCTCAAGACACAAACCTTATTTGTAGAAAATACTCAGCTTGTATACCTCAATGGGATATTGAGTCCAACATTAATTAATCATAATACAAGAAAATAAAGAATTATATATGGAATAGGGTGAGGACGTACAGTCAGCAGCTAGATCATGGGCACAAATGGTGAGTTTTACATTTTTCCGCGGTGACACCACCTCATACACACTATAACCATAATAATGCCAAACTATACAATATTATACTGGCAGTCTGATACCACAAAATTCAGCTATACTTAAACATGAAATTTGTTGCTACTTTCATTGAATTATACTATTTTCATAAATTTGCACATCAAAGACTAAATTTGCACTTCCACGTCAAACTGACAACTCTCTAGATAAAAATATTTCTTTTTCTTTACTTTTTTGTAAATTATCTCATAGTATCTGTGAACATAACAAAAAAAAAAAAACTATCCCAAGTATACATCACAATGAACGACGACAATTCTTTCAAATAGTACATACCAAGTTAAGGAGTGTTGCCAGAATTTCTGGAGGAATATTTGGAGAAGACAATGCCATCTCTAAACTCTGAACTAATTGTTGCTGACAAGTTTCGTTCAGTTGAGCCCAGCAACTCACAAAACCAGTTGCAAACAGCTCACGGCCAACGAAAGGCTGCAATTACAAAGTCAATCTTCAGGACCAAAAGGAGATGTACAACAGAAAAAATAAAAAAACTTCCATGTACCACATGCAATTGCACAAGCCTTGCACAGGTTCGCAAAGCAGGACATGGAGATTCTTTGAGGAGTTCAATACTAAAATGTCTCATCCACTCAGCCCACTCTTCCTTAGTACTCCTTTGAGAAGCTTCACCAGCAGTCCTTAATCGACTATCATTGACCTGTAAAGAAAAAAGTTAAGTTAAAACTCATATGATAGAAGAAAATGATACAAGCTCAAATGGTGACTGGAAGGGTAAGACTACCATGAAACATCCACCCAGATAGAAGAAAATGATACAGCCAAATGTTCCTTAATACTCTTGAGATACTTTGACAGTGTACGCCTTGAGAGCATCATCCCACCGCTGCAGTTTTTCATACCCATAGTAAATACCATATAACCACATGATAATAATGTCTCTGTCAATCAAGTAAAATGCACACAATGAGTGATAAAACTACAGTTAAGCCAAAAATAGCATCAGTTGACTCAAAATCGACCCCAAAGCCACAAACCCAACTCTGATGCATATAATTCACTTTTACAAGAGATTTCACGTCACAACAACTTTAAAAATCATTAAACTGAAATCAAAACGTACCCAAACTACATAATACAAAATAAAAAACACCAAAATATGTACCGCAAGGCTCCAAAATAAAACCCCTAATTTTGTCAGATAATATTCACAGAGTTAGACAAAAATCAAACAAGAGGATAAAAAAATAACCAACAAATCGAAATATTAACTAGCAATTGCAGTATATTACGCCATTTTAAGAACCATCAACTAAACCAGAATAATCACCTAGAAATAACTCCCCCAGTCTCCATCTCTGTACTTTTTTCATAGTACCCGAATATATAACCACCAGCTGATTTATAATGCTTCAAATGAAACACCAAAAGAAGATTAAGATTTACATGCAATAAAGAACTATAGATCGAATTTCTAGGGATGCAAGAAGAATAAAAGGAAATCAGATCTAGGGTTTATTAAATTTGAATCGTTGAAAGATTGGGTTTAATTTCAGATAGATGAGTTTTTATTTATGAAATTAGGGTTTAGGAGAGATAGGTTTTGATTTCTAAAAATTTGGTTTGATTTTGGATATCTCAATTTAGGGTTAGATGAGAGGAAACATGAGAGGAAGAGAACTCTGTGCGTTTTTGGAGAGAGAAAAAAAATAAGAAAATTAAAATAGATAAAGCGTGTTTGTATGAATTTTAAAAACAGTTTTTAATTTTTAAAAACAGAAAAAATAAAAAAGAGGAAAAAACGTATTTGGTGGAGGTATTTTCAGAAAACATTTTTCATCAGTTTTATGTTTTTAAAAACGAAAAAATAAAAACGATTATTAATTGTTTTCCGTGTTTTCCTGTTTCTTCTTTTTTTCATTTTTTTTGCCTTCTCTCTCGCCTCTTTCACTTTTTTTCCTCTCTTTTCTCCCTTACAAGCTTGTTTATACTGTTTCTCAATCAGTTTTCACAATCAGTTGAATATGGATTTTGATTTTGATTTGGAAGAATAGTTTGTATCTAATAAGAAACTGCAGAGATGGATATTAGGGTTCGTCTAAAGAGGTGATGTCGTTGTTGATTAAATTAGAGAGATGGGTTTTGTGGAATTAAAGAAGAAAAAATATTTGGTTGAGTGGGTGAAGTCAAGATTGAAAATACAAGGTAATGGTAGAGAAGGCTAGAATCGAGAATCAAAAGAAGATGATGTTGATAATAAAGATTGGTGGTGGTTAGCTGTGGAAATGGGTATAGTAAGAGTTGTTGATGCTGCTTTTGAATTCAAGAGAACAAGAGATGGATCAGTTCAATGTTGTGATGTAGCTCGAATCTAGAATGGGTCACTGATGGTGTTGGGTTTGTTGTGTTAATTCGAGTGGATGAATCTGAAATGGTAAGTGGTGCTGCTATGTGGTGCTGCTATTGTTGATTGGTGGTGTTGGTGGATGGATTTTGGAGTTTGTTAGTATTGTCAGCGAGTTGAGAAAGGGGATCTGATACTTCTTAGAAGAATCGAACAAGGGTGTTAGCAACTTTTGTTGAAGCCAAGAAGTTGGAGAAGCAACATTAAAGCTACTATGGGACTTCAAATCATTTCCCCTCTAAATTTCCTGTCGATTTTGTCCATTTTTAGTTTTAATGAAATGTCGAATCAAATTTTTTATTATAAAAAAAAAATTGAAACTCTTCTCAGAGTTGAATCAAATCTGTGATTATAGTAATGGGTTTTGGTTATATTACTATAAACTTATTCTGTGATTGTTTTTTTTCTTCAAATTTTAGTTAATTTTAACTTATGTTTTTTTTTCAGGTACCATCGGTGGGTTTTTGGAAATCAACCACTTTGTTCAACAACTCACTGATTTGGGGGTTTGTAATCCTTTTGTAGTTTCAATTTACATGTTTCTTTTTGTCAATTCTGTGATTTTAGTTTTGTTTTATATGATTTAGTTAAGTTTTGTATGTTTAGTATCATGTATATGGTAACTTATGGTAAAATTGTTCCATGTTTAGTTATGTGAGTTCACATCTTGTTTAGTATCATGATTTTTGTTCAATTTTGTATGTTGAGTAGATCATCTTACTTTGTGTAGTTGAGTTTTCAAGTTTCTTGTTAGTATGAATAACTTCGATTAATGTATGGTTGTTATCACATAATCTTTTGAGGTTTTAAACATGGCTCTGGTGAGGATTCTCTATACAGATCAAGGCATTGCCCATTCATAGCACTAGATTAAATCTCCAAAGCTCATCATCTAATTAATCTCACCAAAATAAACGGCATTTTCAAGTCAACCCCAATTTTATAGTTTCCAGTCACACACTGCTTGGAGTCATCTGATATGTTTGGTTTACACTGATTTTTTTTATTTTTGTTTTTGTTGTTGTTTTCTTCTATTTTGTCATGTTATTTAAGTTTTGTTGGTTCATATCTTGCTACTCACTCGACTTAACCCGTTTCTTAATTATTATTTTTGTAGATTGATGTGTTTGTTGGAGATGTTGACACCAGTGCCACTGAGACAAAGGGAATTATCCTCATTCACAGTGCTGAACAGGTTAGATATTGAAGCAAGAGACTTTAACCTTAACCCTGGATATTTAAGGTTGAAAAGAACTTATAGAGAGAGATATTTTAGTGTACGTGATAGTGAGTTTGAATTCGGCGTCAATCCTTAATTATTTCTAGTAGATTAGGCAGCCACCATGCATATGGATGAGACACAGGAATATCATAAATCTAGCCCCTAATTTTACCTGGTTGAGGCATTTTCTGTTTCTGACAGCAATTGTGCATTTCTCTACTAATATTAATTAGCGCATAAAAAACGTTCATTTGGACTGTTAAACTGAATCTAAGGGTGGGAATGGGTGCAATGAATATGCTAATTTTATTTTTGATGATATACTCCGATTTTGAACTGAACTTAGTTTAGATGGGTGATTGAAGTACTTGACTGTGAACTTAAAAAAAGACATAATTGTATTAGTGTTTTATATTCTAGCTTACCTTTACGTTTCAATACCTGTCTACCTGAATTTTTTCTTGTTTTACTTCAGTTGCATTTAGTTCTATTTTTTGTAAGCTATTTGCCTTCATATCCAGGCTTGTCTTCTCCACCTTCCCTCCTTGTATCTGAATTTCTTGATTTGCAGGACAATTTTTACTCCCAACAATAGTCATTTCTTTCCTGATAATTTTTGTGCTTCCTTTATCTAGCACTTTGTATTTGAACTCCTTGTAGGTTTTTTGATAGTACAGGAAGTCTTCATTAATAAGTTGTTTTATCTGCATGTTGTATTTGAATTCCATGTAGTTTGTTAGTTTGTTAATAGTGCAGGAAGTCCTGATTAATTAGAATCCTTGTGGATTAAACAAGTTAATGACTGCCATTGATCCAAACTCAATGAATCCCTGTAGATTAAACAAGTTATTTCCATTGCCAGAGCTCTTGTAAAAAGAACATTGACATATGCATAACAGTTAACAGGAGTGGTAGTGAGGGAACGTTGTGTTAGTTCATATAGAAGAAGAAAAAACAGGAAAAAAACTGTCTGAGAGAGGTACCATTGGTGAATTCAGTAGAATTTTTATAATTTAAAATTAAACCCCTAAATTTGGTGCCATTCGGAATTTTGGTCCTTTTCTTCTTACACAATTTGGATCCTTGAAACATGGATCAATCACCATGTATTATGTTTGATCAACAAACTCGCATCTTATATGTTTTAACTTAAAACTTTGATTTTTTCTTTCCATCCATATATTTTAAAGCATACATTTTAGGAGCAAGTTGAAATGGATTTGAGAATCCTTGTGCTTCTTTTAGTTTAGCACCTGTACCTTTGTAAATTCTCCTCTTACAACGTCCATGACTTGTCTATTTGAAAAATCTGCAATTTGCTATCTAGTCTATTTCTAATTGCAAGTTAGTAGAAAATTCTTGTAGTCCTCTGGCAATTTGATGGAATTTTGATGTAGGTCGGTGACTACTTTTGTGAGATATGAACTGTACCGTTCATAATGTTCGTATAAAAGTCCATTAATAGACACCACGGTCCTCTTGTCATTAGTACCCTGCATATCTTGTTTTATTTTCTTAAGAATTGCAACAATGCCCGCACCAGCTAATCGTGTTGCTCTTTTGACAACGGTATCGATCACCTCTACGACAGTTGTTCTCGCGGCTAAGGTGGTCTCCACCTGTTCACAAATTTAAACGCAACACAGTTTAATTTCATTGATGATTTGAAGTAGAACATTCGTCAGTCAGTCGGGAATTCGTAATCACAGACAAGATAATTAAAGAAATGATGAATTATTTAGTCAATTTATGGCGGAGGATCTCATAGTGGCAGATGAAGAAGGCGCAAGTACTAGTCAAGAAAGCACGGCAATTGACATTGATGTAAGTGCGGCGAATATTGAGTTTATAAACAATGTTAGAGCTAACATAGTAGGGACAATGTGGCTTTATCATCAACGTCGACATCACCACCAACGCGCTTAGCTTGTACAAATATAAAATTGTTGCAATGCGTGAAGTATTTGTGCAAGCTTATAACTAATTTTGAATTGTTTTGAAAAAGGCTTATAACTAATATTTGAATTATCAATTTTAACTTATAATTAATTTTTGAAAAAAGTGTTATTAAAAACAGTCTTACCAAACAGCTTTTTAAAATTTATTAGAAAATGAAAACAAGGAAAAAGAGTATGTTTTAAAAACACTAGAAAATAATTTTTGAAAACAGTTTTATAAAATGGTACCTAACACGCCCTAAGAAAGGGAGGATAATAAGATTTTCAATAGACATTTAAGCCCCCAACTATTTTAATAAAGGAAAGTGTGTCCCACTTTTCTTTTTCCTTTAATATAATCAGAATTAAAGGAACGTATATTTTGCTATATGCAATGGATAAATGTTTGCAATGATATATCCGTTGCAAAGCCAAAAAACCAAACGTTGTAAAATAGGCAACATGGTGTAGTGGAGCTTGAGATTTTGAGAGACAGGTACTTAAACCTCTTTCTTGACAGGTTCTACCATCAAATGATACTCAAATTACTCTACACTAGTGGACAATACATCTAGGAGCTTGAAATTTTGAAAGACAGGTACTTGAGCCTCTGTCTTGAAATTTTCTGCAGAATTCTGAAGTTTAATGTCTCTGAAACTCGGGTCAAAGACACGATGTTTTACTATTTTACCCTTAAAAAAAACCCACCATCTACATTAAGTCCTTTGTTTATCGCGGAATGCGTAATATTACGTGGTAAGCACTAGATGGTAGCCTGTCAGATGAAATAAAACGAAATATAACTTTATAGTTTAATGGTTTTAATATTACCAGAAGAGTAGTAGTCGACTTGAACTTTCGAATAAGCAAGCTAGAAGGCCATATTGGATGTATAAGTAGAGACCCGTGGCAAAGCAAGACTTGGAATTGGTCGGACAAGTATAGCTCGAACCTAATGCGGACAAGCTTGTTAAGGGGCCATTTGATTGACAAGCCTTGGATGGAGCTGATGCAGACAAGCTAGAGTTGTTGGATAAGCTTGTCTAGAGAAGGTCTTGAGCAAAGTTGGACGGACAAGTTGGAGCAAATCTAGGGCGTACAAGGTCTTGAGCAAAGTTGGATGGACAAAAGGGATTCCTCTTATAGTCAGACGGACAAGAGAGAATCCATATGTGGTCATACAAGAGGGAATTCTGTTTCTGTTATTTGGAAATTGGTTTGATATAAAAAAGAGATTTGTTCCTCCCTACTTTAGATCGAACAAAGCAGTTCTCTTATTCTCTTTCAATGTCGTTATCCTCTGCTCAAACATCATAGTATTAGCCGGTCATTAATAGTGATGTAAGTTTTACCTTGTCTCTCTCTTTTTGTTATGTGAATGTACATCTCACAGATGGAGTCTGGTTTGTTGTAGTAGCAGTAGTTGAAGTTGAGGATGCCGCCACTCTTTTATTCCAGGGACGTGAAGATGTTGTGCCTGGATTTTTTGTTGACATGGAAGAGTTTGGCCGACCAAGTTGGCCAGTCACGATAAGAGGTTGGCAAGCGTGAGAGATGTTGAGATGGCTACGGTGTGGGAAGCTTGAATCCCGTATAGAAAATTCTATTTGCACAACATTAACTATAAAGGATGTAAAAACTTCATCAGATGTTCGTTTTCAGTGGTTGACCCCAAATTTTGAAGCTAAGAGACTAAGCTATCATATGCAACAAGAATCAATTAATTTGGAGTTTGATAGGTCGGCCAATCATGCGTGAACATCCGTGATTAATAATCCCGTGTAAATTTTCAGATTATGTATGACTAGTGTAAGAGTCATATCTCTTAGCTCGTGTATCCGATTAACGCGCCCTTTTAGTATATTGTAGAAGAGACATGTACGAACAACTTTCGTGAGGATGCATCAGCCTATTCCTCACCCATGAGTACTTTTTTTAGAGTTAGGGGACTAAGTATGTAACAACTTGGGTATACCACTTGGAGGCGTCCAAGAACTCGAATTCGATGAAGACTGACTTTGTCGTGGAGTTGATGTTGTAAGGAGTTGCAGGTAGTTGTAGGAAAGAGATGGAACGCCAGTGAGTGTGAGATGATGACTCGAGTCATAGTTGGTAGCAGTAAGGTGGAAGATAGAGTCAGGAAAAGCTAGTGATGAACTCTGATAATTTTCTTAATGTAGACAAACTCCAGCTTAGGCGTGCTTCATTATCGACTTTATGTGTATTGTACCCCCAAAAATGGCAACGCATGTGTAGAGGCGTTGAACCAAGGTGAGCATCCAACGTCGATACAGGTAGAGTAGTCGATGTTAATTCCAGAGAAACAATTAGAGGGAACAGACAGTCCACTGCTCGTGGGTATTCATCTTTTGATGCTGAAGTTGATATTAAGCTTTTAACTTCATTATCACGAACAAATTGAACATTCATATTACAGTTGGGAACTAAAACTTGCATCTATCTGAGTATCCTTCTCTTAATGCCCCATTAAAATATTATGTGACAAAAGATGAATCTTGGATGTCGCATTGTACTTACCCATTGGTAACAGTTGTTTCTGGCGGACAATTGGGGAAGATGAACAACAATAATTTAAGTAACGCCTGAAGATTTAAAATGGGTAACGTCCCCAGCATAAAATAAATGGACAAGCATCAAGTGACGACAGCTGTTGATAGCGAACGGAGTAGTGGATCAGACCATGTTGTAGGTTGATCAGAGGTGAGGTGGTGGCTTTGATGACAGCAGTGGCACGTTAGAATCCTTGTGAATAACCAAGTTGGTAGGACACGAGAAAGCGTGTGGGGCCGACAACAGTAGCCTAATTGAATTAGGAATTTGTATGTTGTTCAACTTAGCGATCTAATAATTGATGACTGTGTTGAGTCTACAGGGAGTGAATGAACTTTATTCAAACTTTTCATCAACGATTTAGTTCTTTGAATAACCAGTCTTTCAGAGATGGTGGATCTTCTATGTGTTGGAAGAGAATCCTCATGCCAATTATCAGTCCCCAAGTGTATTTCACTTGATATCCACCACTAGAATAGACATAACATTAGTTGATGGAGTTATCATGTCTGTACAAATTAATCATGTATTGTTGATTGTTGTTGATGCGTTGTGGATGGAGCAAGAACTTGGATGGAAACTAGAGTCGAAGTCGGCGCCGCCATCAAGGATGTTAAGGAGTGTGAGATGAAATGTACATGGCTGGCTCTGCACCTCATAGGTAGTCAGTCTGCTGATGAGACGTTTGTATTAGCTACTGATTTGATGGATAGGCAATCTAATCGTGATTAAGTGTAAGTTGTTTTAAATACGATGCTCATCTTTAAACTTGTGTTCTCTATAGATGTAGAACAAATAAACGAATCTTCTTCAAAAGATAAAACAGGGGTTCCCATGAATGAAGATGGCGATGACACATCTTTTCCGATTCAAAGTCTTGAATATGATGTCAAATGTCGAGTCCTCAAGTATGTGAGGAGTGAGGCTTGTTCAGAGGCAGAGAGCTGTGTCAGGTAAGACCAACTTGAGTACGGTATCTCTGGACATGCGGGACAACATCTTTTCCAGGTTCTTGCTTCATAGCCATCAAAGTATGATATTATTCTAGGTACTAACGAAAGTTCATCTAGTCTCCCTGGCTGCTTAATATATCTTTGTAGATGTGGAGATGTCACTGCAAGTATCATGGGAATTGTAACCTGGTTTGTATGGAGCCATGAACGTCCCAACACCATGTCATAACCCAGATTTTCTTTGGTGATATCAAAATTATCTTTTGTTTGAGCTCTCCCCATTGTTATTCCGAGGATGATATATCCTTATGTTTCTATTGATTTCCCTTTAGAGTCTTTGATCATTATTGGAAAGTAGATGACTTCCTATCGAGTGACTCCTGCAGCTTTCGGTGTTTTGACAGAGATGATGTTGATGGGCGTGCCAACATCAATTATGTTGATCAGGGAATGACAGTAATCTTCCAGACAAAACATGTTTGAGAGCAGTGAAGATATCCTCATGTTATGCCAATGAGAAGTAAAAAATTCACATATGCGCTCCATGGAATTTTGGACAGTTTGGTTGACAGGTTCAATAGAGGTAGTGAAACTTCTGACGGGGACGGGATATCTCTGTAATCCTTTAATCCCCAACTGCAATTCTCATGAGCTTTGTCATTTCTTGTTATGTTGGTGGATATTGAATAAGAGGTAATTTGATGGTATTATTCTGTATCCACACCTCTAAGAGTTGGGGAAGTCAAGAGAGATCGGATCTTCCCTTGGTTGTTGTTGATATTAAGCGGTGCTGGAGTTGTCGCTAGTGCCGCTTACATTTGATGGGTCCTTCGAGGTGGTCGGACCGCCTGTGGTGCTGGAGTTAGAATTGGTACAGGTGTTGCATGTTTCGATTGTAGCTCGGATGCTGAAACTTTCCTCTTACCTCCTTCGGTCAGGGAACCTACAAATGGTTGTGAATTGTACTACCTTTGAGCCAGGACCCGACTGCTGCGAGTCTCACGTACTTCTTCATTCTTGCCAGGAGGCCTTGTCCTTTCTAGTAAAACAGGTGCAGTAGTAGCAGATAGCTTGGAAACTTCATGTACTCAGAGAATGTTTGAAATCACAAATTCTCTAGTAAAGCAGGATAAACTGGTATCATACCATTGATGCAGAGTTCCACCAATTGAAGTTCGGTCACGTTTGGGTCATGAGAGTCAAGGGATTGAACTCTAAATCGTTTGACATAATCATTGGGATGTTCATTGCTTCGGTAAAACATCCTTCCTAAGTATGATAATATGACTTGCTCGGATCCAAAGAAGTATTTCCTTTAAAATGCATTAACCATTTCACACCAATTAGAAATAATATTGGGTGCAAGGTTATTGTTCCTTGTGTACGTTCTTCCAGTGAGAGATTTAGAAAACTCCCTCAGACATAATACATGGTTGTACTCATGTCTCCTAATGATTCCAGGAATCGTGAAAAATGTTCACGAGCATTTCCTGTTTTATTATAAAGTGAGAAGGGAGGAGATAAATATCCCTTAGGAAGAGCTCTGTATTTTAAAAGAATATGGAGGTCGGTGTTGATCAACGACGGACGAATCCTCCTTCTTGCAATTTTGAAGAAGCCGCTCTAAATCTTCACGAGTAACAAAATTGGGTTGATGACTCCTCGCTAGTCTGATCTGTTTTGGTTGATGACTCCTCACGAGTAACAAAATTGGCCTCAGCAATTGCTTCAGAAGTATTTCGAGTCTGCTCTGCTGGTGTTAATTTCTCTGTAAGGGTCTTGAGGAAAGCGAGAACCTCCTTCTAAGTTGTAGCCATCTCTTTTTGAGTCCTGACAAGGGTTTTTTGTGTCTGCATTAAATCGGCAATGGTAGGAGGAGTCTGTTCATCCCTTGCTTCTTTAGTGTGCTGCTCAGATGGAGGAGGAGTGGTACTGTCGACATTGGTAACCAGAGAAGTTTTACCAAGAGTACCAGTGTTGTAACTAGCATAATTTACATTGGGAGTAGTCTCTGATCCCGACCTGAGACCAATCATCTTTGAAACTGGTTAAATTTGAGAAACAAAAATTAAAGAATTGCAACTGAGAGATTAATCTCCCACTGTGGTTGCCAAAATATTTGTAGGAAAAATGAATTAAGAGGCTAATTTAGGAAAAATGGAGGGAGCGGGTGATAATTCGTCTAATCCTTAAACATTTGTACTGTTGAAGTACTTTATTTAGATTCGAGAGATCAATCTATACAATCCTAGCCTAAACCAAACAATGGTCGTTTCCATCTTACTTTAGTCACAAATGAGAAGGAGAAGGATTGGTCTTAGGGAGGGAAGCGGAAGAAGAATTATGGTCAGAGTATCAAACTTTGTAGGATGTAGTTGGTGTGAATAGCTATGAACAATTTCTCTGTGCGTGAGAAGATTGAATGATCGTGTTGTTCGATATTGTTTTGTATTAGACTTAGAATTGTCCTCCTCTATTCAATAGATTTAGAAATCTATTTTATAATCATAGCCATTTTAACAATTCATCTGACCTCAACATGTAGAAAAGTATCGATGGTTGAGTAGTGGTGAAGTGAAGATGGTGGAGGATGTGCTGACAACTACTCCCCACTCTGTTTGAGATTGAATGAACGGTTGCACAACCTACCACTTTTCTACTCATTTGCTAATCGAATTTTCTATATTTTTTGTAGTGGGTGCATTGCTGCACCACGTATAATAGACCGCCAGACCAATACCCTAGTAAATATCCCCTCATTTGTGACATCTTTGATGTTTCGAGTTATTTGTATCATTTAAGCATTATTAATGCTAAGTCAAACGAGGTATGCTTAGTTAGTCTCTTGACTAAAGACTGATCTCACTTGATTATCCTGATGAGTCTAGCAAGAATAAAATAAAACATATATTTATTTTATTCATAAGGAACAATGTATTCAACTTGGTCAATTTTGTATTGACATTGTTGTTTAGTAGAAATAAGTGTATGCTGCTGAGCATGAGAATATGTATGTAGTTTTTAAGTACAAGAGTATATATGTGAAGCTTTATATAAAAATATATATGTGTGAGGCCTAGTATGGCCTTTGATAGGCAAGTTAGGGTTCTGAGGTTTGCATATGTGAAGCAGGCCCAAATAGTTAAGCATTAGATGCTAACGCTAAGGTGGATGAGCTTAGGAGCTAATACCTAAGAATCCGTGTATAAAATGGATTAGTATTAGGATAAATGCCTAAGACGCATTAGGTTTAGTATTAATGCTAAGATGCATTAGGTTTAGTACTAAAGGGTAAGACACATGAGTCTTGTATTAATATCACAAGTTTTGTCTTTGAGACTAATACACGCAAGTTTTAAGCTTGAAACTAAGACGCAAAAGTTTTTTGTTGAGAACTAAGACGCACATCATTTGTCTTGAGAACTAAGGCGCACATGGTTTATACTGAGAACTAAGGCGCACATGGTTTTTCTTGAGAACTAAGACGCACATGTCTTTGTGGCAAAACTAAGGCGCTCATGTTTTGAAGTTGTACTAAGATGCACATGTTTTGAAGATGTACTAAGGCACACATGTTTTTGTGGCAAAACTTAGACGCACAAGATTTGTAATCTAAGAAGGACAAGCTTTGTATCCAAATCAGGAAAAGATTTGTCTCACCTAAGAAGGAAAAAATTAAGGGGCCATCAACCCCTTGGACTTGGAAGAACAAGAGATTTCTTGTGAAATTTCGTCGTCAGAAAATTCAGATTTAGGGTTTTCGCTGAAAACGCTGTAAAATATTTATACGGAGTTCCGTTATCGATGATCCACCCTAAAATTTTGATGTTCAGAAGACCAGCTATCTCCCTGCGCAGAAGGATTTGAATTTTGAGTTCGTTCTCAAAAAGGCAAAATAGGCAAAAGTCAGGAAGAATTCAGGAATTTTTCAGTTGTGACTTAGTTGAATGTTTTGATCATATCTCTTAGCTCGTTTTTCCGATTGATGTGATTTTTTAGTATATTCTAGAGGACATCCATACAAAGAGTTTGTATATAACTCATCCTTGGTTCATTACCAATTACTTCCATCTCGTGACCTTGTACAGGGGAGAGCAGAATTGCGCCTGACGAGCTTGGTGTAAAACGCTTTTTTAGGTCTTTGTACCATTTGCTTGTGTATTGGATGTAAGATGAGGGATATTTATGCTATTGGTTGCTTCTTTAAGCAAGGATTGACGTGTCAAGGGCTAAATTAGCTAGTAGAAGCTATGTTTTTGTGCTTGGTATAATTCTTGATTTGATGTCTGAGCACATCTACGGTACTTTAATTGAGATTTTCATATGTAACTTGCTACATATTTTTATACAAAGATGTATAGGTATTTTCAGTCAGTCAATATCATCCAGTTGAGGATAAATGTTGACACAAGGTAATTTTTTGGAATTCAGCTGTGGAATATAGCACCCAAATAATATTCAAATTGCTCTATACTAGTGGGAAATCCATCTAGTGGCTTGAGATTTAGAGAGACAAGTACTTAAGCCTCTGTCTTGACAAGTAGTAGCATCAAATGATACTCAAATTGCTCTATACTAGTGGACAATCCATCTAGGATCTTGAGATTTTGAGAGAAGGTACTTAATCCTCTATCTTGACGGATACTTGAGCCTCTGTCTTGAAATTTTCTGCAGAATTCTGAAATTTAATGTCTCTGAGACTCAGGTCAGAGACACAATGTTTTACTATTTTACCCTTGATAAAAACCCACCATCTAAAACTGGTTATGTAACATACGAATTTTTCGTATGAAGCATACTCTAGCATGCGTCATTAAACGAGATGAAGCATCATCTCGGGCATGTGTTGCGTACTTTGGAATGCGTCATAATGAATCTCCTCAAGCTTGTGATGCATACTTGGTAAAGTGATGTATTTAGTCCATAAGTTTATTATTTGGTAATGACGCGTACTCCGTGATGTATTTATATAAGAAATGTATTACCTCGAACTTCGATGCACACTTGATGCAAATGTGGCAATAGCTTGGCATTATGATACTACAACATTATTATGCTTGTCCCTTACTCAAAGAAGTAACATTTACCTATGTTGCTTACTAAACCCTAGACTAAACACCTGATTTGATACATTTATAACCATTGCTTTGAATTTAAACACCGCTTATAAGCGTCTCAAATCGCGCGTACTTAATTTTTGATACGCATAAAGCGAACATATAAGCATCTCTTAATTTAATTAAAGCGACGCATATTATGCGTCTCTTAAATTATTAGCGACGTTTAATAAGTAAACCAGAATAATTTATTTGGCCAATTAAAGCGACGCTTAGTTAATTTAAGGGACACTTAAATGCGTTGCTTAAATTATCTGTGACTCTTAATTATAGGTCTCAAATTTCTTTGCAACACATATGATTTAATTGTGCAACACATGTTATTCGTCGCATTTATTGTTTGCCACATATATTTATTTCGTTTGCTACGCTTATATGTGTCTCAAATTTTAAATTAATTTAAAAAAATCCTGAATTTGGGATTCCTAAAATCAAAATATCCTGCACCTGCATTATTCTGTTCTCAATCACATATGATCCCAATAATTCAATCAATTGCATTCATCATCATATACGAATCAATTTCAACAATTATTATCAATAAATTCATGAATTATAATCGATCAATCATTCAAGTAACAATCCTTGAAAGTAATTAGAGTATAGATACAGGTAAACCGAACAAGAAATCACCAAAAACAGATGAATCTAGAAAATAAAGTCGAAAACAGTCACCAAAGACCACTAGTTACCTTGGATTCTACAATTGATGCATATGTCAGTATTCAGTTCCAGCATCTTGGTAGGGGAGGGTCAAATACAGATTTTCCTAGGGTCTTCAATAAATCTTACCATTTCCCCCCTTACTTTTCTTTAGTGATGCATTGCTAATGGAAGCCAAACGATACTCATTAACCATTCCATCAAATCTTACTAGTTATCTCCCAATCGATAGATTCCTTGAGCCTATAAAAGCAATAATCCATGTTGATTATAATGGACTTCCTGCAATCATAGACAAGTAAACCATATTACAGCTCAACCTTTCGAATTTTTATGTTAACTTAGGAACAACATTGTGTAAGCTCCTAAGCTGACATTTTCAAAAGAAGTAAGCAACTCAATACTCAGCAAAATAGGTGAAATGAGCCTGCAATAACTAAGGGATTGACAGGGTAACTTTCAGAAAAACTTAACAAACTTTTTCAACCAAGTAAAAAAAAAAAAAAAAATTACCTTCACATTCAGAAACTCCCCAGGTTAAAAATCTGTGATTTGTAATGTATACAAGACATGACTTTAAAATTGGCAATCAAAGCGAAAGAGGAAAGGAATACTACTTGATAAAATTAGCTAATGAATAATAAGGGGGGAACATTCCTAACAATGTTGAACGACTGCTAATACCTAAAAATTGATTCTAGGCAAAACAATGTACTGTAAAAGTACTTTGTTTAGATCCAGAGATCAAAATCGTACAGAGCAAGCCTAAAGCACGATAGTAACTATTCCGCTCTGCTTCGGTCATAATGAGAGAAAATGGGTTGATCTTAGGGGAGGGAAACAAAGAAAGTTGAAGGAAACGAGTATGTTGAATTGTGTTTAGAGTTGAGAACTATTGAGAAAGTAACAGAGTTTGAGAGATTCGTAAGCTTGTTATGTTTTCCAAATGGGCTAAGGAGCCTATTTATAATAGTAAAGAGCTCACACGTTTCCTTGTAAAATTGTGGAAATAGTAAAGAAGTGAAAGTCGTGGGGTTAATGGCTTAACCGCCTAGGAATCTTCAAGAAACCATTATTCTACTACTCTATTTACTGCTTCATTTTTCCCACTAATTTATAACTTCCTTATCATGGGATGTCGTTATTCCCATGTTGCTATAACCGCCATACCAAAACCCTATGTTTTCTCCCCCATTATTTTTTAATTTCTCGTAAAGTTAGTGGAGTCGTAGATTCAAAACACGCGTGATTTTGTTGTGCAAGACTGCACGAGCATAGGTGCATGACTGAAGAGATAAAGAGATGAAAGACTCACAAAGGGGAAGAAAGAGTGCTAGCATCACTGCTGGAAGCGCTAAGTGCTTATCACATGTGCTAGCACGGACTAGCGCTGCTGGCAGCGCCTGTGCTAGCACGGACGTTAGCGCCTGTACTAGCACGGACACTAGTGATGCTGGTAGCGCTAAGTTCTTAGTGCATATGCTAGCACAGGCATTAGCGCCAATGCTGTTACCAATAGAACTCCTAGTGCTTGTTTGTCCCTCTGTTAGTTTTTCGACTTTTTTGATTTTTCTTGGCTTTTTGGCACATGCGCATGTGCTATCTATTTGTGTTGAGACTGTGACTAAAGTTCATCAAGGCTAGCACTTGCTAGTGCCACGGTTATCGCTTGTGCACCAATATTTTTGACATTCGTTAATGTCGTGACCATGTTTATGGCCTATTTTGAGTTTCTAAATCGCATGAGATTTTAATGTTATCGTTGTGCTTAACTTATATCAGTGCATTCAGAACATATTCAAGAGATTCAATTTGCAATCTTGAGATTATGCTTAATGCGACTCTGCAATTAGATGGTATGCATCTAAATTAGCGTTTTTATCTAGATACGGGGTAACGTCTATTCTGGATGTCCACAATTTTGTATAATCAATGTTTGATTAACACAAATAGTTTAAATAACTGCACATGAAATAAAAAGGGTTTAGCTGAGTAAAGCCCTGAAATTCTGGAAGTGCATAAATATAAAAAGAGCTGCAAAGCTAATTTAGCCACGAGTTGAATATGCATTCTTAATTCTCTTATGAAATGTAAGATAGCAGTATGTATTTATAATTCTGATATCGGGTTAGGAATTTATACATAATTATTTTATGCTTCTGCAGTTAGACAAAAAGCAATATTATAATTTTCTCCTTTGTCAAAAACCCACCATCAACGACTTACATGGATGTTGAAGTCATAAGGAGATGACATAGGCAGAAGCTTTAGTAGCTCAAAAACCTGAAATCTTACAAAATGGAATTAAAATGGTGAACAGATGGAGAATCTTATGGTATCAACCAATGATAGCTGCAAGAATTATAAGATCTTGATACTCACCGAAAAAATATCATTATGGTTGGATATTACCTCACCAAAAAAAGAATGTATGATGAATTACGACTATTTGGAATGACAACTTTACCTCGCCTTGGAGTGTCAAGAAGTGGCTGCTTATCCATTGAACCAACAATCTGCTCAGGAGTATGATTCAGAAGACTGGCAAACCTATATGAGAAAGAAAATATTTTGCAGATACTGAGTATGGTCTTGTTTGGCTACTTGCAAAAGATTTAACTCAAAGTAATACACAAATTTTACACCAAGTTTATAGTGATTCAGAAGTATGTTAGATGAGTCGTTAAATCAGGTTCACGTGATTTAAGAAAAGTAGCCAACCTTGATCAAACACAACAAGAGTAGCCGGTGCATCACACGTCACAGAGTGCTCAAGATTAGCAGGTAGGTATGCATATGAATCAACTTGCATTTCAAACAACAGTCACAATCGGATCTCATATCTGTCTAACGAGAACAAAAAGATATGTTTAAAGCTATAAGATCAGCATGCTCCTTAAAACTGATTAAAAAAAAACTAACCAAAAGATAGACAACAACAAAAACACGCAATAACTAATCTGAAGAACCGCGTACAGTTTCTCATTGCTTTAATTTTCCTATACCCAGATACTGTTGCGAGACCTTCTAGGTATATCCATAAAAACTAACAACTAATATAGGAAACCTTACCAGTAATTTGTGGGTGCTTCCCGACACATTTGTCAGTGAGCCTGTAGCATGACCAACATAGGGACAAAAAAGTAATTAGATTACCATCAAACATTCATTTCTTAACCAAGACTTGATAAGATTCAGAAAAACAACGTACCTTTCAGCATCTTTCGGAGGTAGAGCTGACAGTAAATGCACTGCAACGACAAAATGAAGAATCAAACTACTGCAAAACAAAATTCGTAAAATTTCAACAAAAAATATCATACCTTCCATCTTGGCAAGGTACATTACGAAATGTGCTCCCGTTGCTGGTGTAACTAAATATGCTCCCAATGTATTTTTCCTGACAAATTATAAACAAAAAGGTTACACTTTTCCACCAATTTATAGCCTATTTTTGATTCAAATCATTAGTGAATCCCAAAATAAAAACTTTACCATTCAGGGAGCGGGCTAAATACATGACTTTCTGTTGTTATAAGAACATGATCTCTTTTATACACACTGCGAGTAAAACCTGGTAAGTCTATAAAAATCAAATTGCCCTATTAGACAGGATCATATTGAATCCATGCTACTGTTGAATTGAATTTATGGGGCAAAATTGAATTATATGAGGAAATCAAATTTGAAGTTTTTCATCATGGGGCAACAAAAAACACAAGTTTTTTCAGAGAATCAATTGAAAACAATAAGTAATATAGAGTAAAGATCAAACCTTGAAGATGGAGAAGAGAAGGAGTTGGATTAGTAACTTTCCAATACTGTGATTTGGAGTTTGAGTCTTCTTCCTCTTAAGCCTTAGCTCAACTGGAAAATGTCTCAACACTTTACGAGGCTCTTTTATAGTTATTGGTCCATCTTTACCTTTTTTGATTACAAACCTTGATGTTCCACACGTGGGACACTCGGCTGCATCTGCGTGTTTTTTCCGGAACAACACACAGTGATTAGCACAGCATTTACTTAATAACACAGAATCTATAAACATAAAGGTATGCACTTAAAGTAATGCAGTCAAAATTAAACTTTATTTAATTGAAGTTCAGATATTAAAGATAGACATACAAAAGTTGATGGTAGAAAAACTAGAATAAGGATGCCAAATTTATGTGCAGCTAGAATGGTCTGTACTTAAAGATCACCTGCTGAAGCGACGTTTGTGCTGCTGACTTGAATGTTGGATGAGTATCTTTCATAACTTGTATCCAAGAAAAAAATTTGCATATTAGATTGCTAAACTATATCAGATTCGGTTAGTTATAATCACTTATATATGGTTCGCCATAGACAATTCTATACTTGAGTTAAAATAGTGCCGAAGTGATACGGGGACAAAGGTACAGTTAAGCCAGGCTAATTGACACATATACAACTCTCGTAACAGATGGAAATGAGCCAAATATACATAAAAAGAAAACCATGCCATAGTCTTTTATAAGTGGAAATCCAAAAAGATAGGGATATATACATACTAAAGTGACCCATACTACATTCAGATTGAAAGTAAAAGCGTTTACAAACAGTTCCAACACAAAATTTAATCGGCTTGATGGGAATCAAAACTTGTATGTCTGCATAATATTTTTAATCTTCATAAATGCAATTGTAACATTGAAATCATATGCAACGCACTAATTAAAAATACAATTGCTTAACTGATTAAGTTTGAGAATTTACTAGGTAGGAATGTCTTCTTTGTTTCGAACTTACCCAAAATATACCGGCAAAACGATTGAACCTTATTACCTATCAGGAAGTAAGGGCTATCAAATAGCAAATATTGTGTCTTTCTAACAGGTCCTCAAGTGATCCAAATCTTCTTAACTACACTCTAACAAACAAAAATTAGCACCGACCTACCTTCGCGTAATAGAAACAGAAAGCAAAATGAGTCTGGCATGCGTAGTCATGTTACTTATATATATGCTTCAACCTGAACACGAGCTAGTAGGAGGAGTCAGCTGGCTTGGACAATAAACTATATTATTAACGAAGTATGAAACCTCTTCCCCACCAGAATATCAACCTAGATTATATTTTAAATGTAACAAAAAGTCATATAGCTTGAATCGTGATTAAGCGATAAAAGTAAAACATGTCATGGGATATAATGACAACTAGAGTTGACAAATGCATAGACCAAATGGCTCTGAGTGGTTATTACCGTTAAAGGTACTACGCAGAAGAAAATAGCAAGAGATTGCATTAAAGTAAAACACGTGGCTCTAAAATAAGAATCGTTATTAAACTAGGAAGATAGCAAAACCCTAGCTCCTATACACACAACATGATACCACAGAAACATACTTAACAAGAATGTAATTTATTTTCTAGAACAAGTAAACATAAACATATGTATACATATGATAACTTCTAGAAGAAAAAAATCCTTTTCAAACCCTCCCTTACTTTAAAATAACATAGTAGTCAAATATTAAAACAAGACCTATTTACACTGCTCATATATCTTTCTGATATCAACAAAAAAGAAGTCAGAATTGGAGCATAAAGAAAAACAAAATCAAACATGTAACTGACCATGACCATTGAAAATACAAAAACAATCCCAATTTCCTCTCAATCACAATAACAAAAACACAGAAAAAAAACATAAACAAAGCATCACTTACATATCATCAATCAATATTAGGCAGAAATGTTTTCCCACCCATACCCATTTTAGTGCAATCATTCATATTTCAGAAGAAACAACATTAAGATTTGAACTGGTACACCATGTTTTCTCAGTAAATAAACCAAACACAAAACAAAGTAGAAACACATAACCATGCTTCATAAAAACAGAAACCAAACATATGCATAAATGAAACACAAAACACAACCATGAAATTCAAATCACTTCATGAAAAAAGAAATCAAACACATATACATGTTTTAAAAACCCATGAATAACCTAAACAAACACACAACAATTGTAACCCCATGAATAACCTAAAGAAACACACAAAAACTGAAAATCCAGAGAGAAAAATGCAAAAGAAGTACTGGGGATAGAGATTATACCTGAATCTTAAGGATTTAAACTTGAATCTTCTATGATTTGCACTTCAATCTTCTTCTACGAGTTTCAAACACAAGATTAGAAGTTAAAATTCTAGGGTTCACCTATTTCAAAAGAAAAAAAATCTAGGGTTTACAAATCAAAGTTATTTTGATTTCTGTTAAAGGTGTTTTCATACATGATACTAGAAATCTTCTAGAGCTTAACTTATACAACTTCAATCTTATTCTTCTGAGATTTAAAAACTCAATTTCTAGGTTTTACGTAAATAGGGTTTATCAATCACATCTAGGTTTACGCAAGTAAAAATTGTTTTCTAGTTCACATGAATTGAGGAAAAGTTTGATCTCTTGCTTGTCTCTTAATTTCTCTCTGAGTTTTTGGTTTCACTCTGAGTTCTTCTGCAACTAGAAAATGAAGAAACTGTTCTCTCTGAGAAAAACGAAGAAACGAGTTAAGGAAAGAGAAGAACGAGTAATAAAAGGGGGAAAAAATAAAAGGATTTTTATTTTGTCTTAAAATAAATATTTTAATGTGATAAATAATTGGTTGGAACTTTAATAAACGGTGGGAAGTGAAATCTTAAGATTGAACTTTAATTCAAATGATTTTGGTGTGAGATAAAGATGCGGGGGAAATTAATGTAAAGAAGAAACTTTTGGGGGGAAAGTTTGGTTTTGGTGGGAAAATAAAATGGAAATTAAAAGTAAATTTTTTTTTACAAATTATATATATAAATCTTATAAATAAACTAACTAAAAGGTCTTGTTAACTAAAAAAATTACAAGTATGCCATAGTTTGAGACTCTTATAAGAGTAGCACATGTGTCTCTTAATTGTTTCAGAATAATCATAATTAAAACAACACATATTTTAGTTTGAGACTCATATATGTGTAGCATCATTAGTTACCTTTATACATGTCTCAAACAGAAAAATCAACGTGTCTCAAATTAGGCCATATGGTGTAGTGGAAGGAAGCATCATAGTGTAAATACACTATTATGATGTGATGCTTACCTAAGGAAGCATCATTGTACCTATGGAGCTTACCCAAGGAAACATTATGATGCCACAACATCATTATGCTTGTGGGAAAGCAGGTGGGAGTTGGTACATAGTATTTATCCCACATTCTCAATATGTAGAAATGTCAACAAGACATATATAGGGAGGGGTCTTAGTTGAAGGTGCATAAGCGGT
Source organism: Papaver californicum (assembly GCA_023531435.1). Taxonomy (NCBI): domain Eukaryota; kingdom Viridiplantae; phylum Streptophyta; class Magnoliopsida; order Ranunculales; family Papaveraceae; genus Papaver; species Papaver californicum. Next base: position 481,236 of record JAJJMC010030097.1, read on the forward strand.
AATGCACCTTTATGCGGTGTTGATTACACGATGGTGCATATTTGATGCGCAAGCATCACTATGCTATGTTGCTTTGCCAATACGCACAATTGATGTGAAAGCATCATTATACCGTGTTGGTATCTCGAGAATGCACATTTGCAAACTAAGTGATATCAGTCATGCACAATTTTGTGCATATCTTGCGAAATTCCCTTAGCCTATACTGACTAAGCTTGCTTGACCTTTGGCCTTGCAACACGAGTTAACTTAAGTTGTTTGTTCTATTCGAGATGATCTTTCAGATAAACTACCGTATGTGTTTGATCCCTTTATGGAACAGGTAGGGTACGTAGGCAGCCGTAATGCACTGCAATGTGGCATGGCGTTTTGTTGCTCATATCATCTAATTGGGAGATGATTGTAACATTTTGGTAACTCATATCATCTGGCTCAGCATTGCGAGGCAAGAGATGATTTTTGCCACTTAATGAGGTAGTTGCATAATAAGCCTAAAAACCTATAGCCGCAATCGCATGACGTCTACAAGGTAGAAGCGAAAAGCACGGGTTTATCCACGGAGATTGATTATAACACAACTAGTTAATTACCTAATTATGTGCTAAAACAAGAGCTTGTTGTGAATGAGTTTAAATATAAAGAAAACTAAACAAATTGATTGATTGACAAATAAGAGAAAAATCAAGAGTTTCAGATTCCACTTCTTTTGATGTTTGTAAAAATTAACAATTATCTTAAACAATTACTCTCAGAATACTCAAGACCTTATTGAACTCAATCTCATGCCTTAGAAAATTTAACGTTTTAAAAATATTTATACGACTTACGTCGTTTTACAAAAGTCTAATTTTCCATCGCTTACTAAATATCAATAGTTGAAAACTATTCAGAATAATTAAAATAAAGCTTTATAAGAAGAGAAAATTATTAGTCAAATAAAAGAACAAATAGTAGAGTAAATATGTTAGAGAGATAAAATTATTATTATTACACATCAAAAATAGTTTCCTCCGACACCCTAGAAAAGAAAATTAGCTACTCATGGAGAAGAAACTAGAAGAAAATTGATTAAACATTTGATTTTGTTAATATGGAAGGAACTTACAATTTTCTTTAATTTCTTGTTGATTTAGCGACAAATTTCTAATGCAGTAAATGAAGAACGACTCTTGGGTGCAGCTGAATAAGGCTGTTTGCTGGTGCAGAGAAGAAAGAACGGATCTGTGGTGTATTAGAAGCTCAGAACTATCGCTGGAGAGGTTGAAGAAACTGTTGCTAAAGTTATTGAAAAAACAACAATTTATGTGACTGTTTTTTTATGCACTTGTTCTTCCTCTTCTTTTTCTTCTACTTCTCGCCTGAGTTGCAGAAGTTGATCTGATTTTCCTAATCACAATTTGATGGAGGGAGATTTATGGAAAATAAATCTATTATTTTATTACTATTATTTATATTTTACTAATGTTATTTTTAGTAGAAAAATAATTAATTTTCGGATTTATTATTTAGGGTAATTTTAAAAGAGTCTAGAAGTTTATTTTAAGAGTTTTAATAAGTTAGGAAAGTTCCCTAAAGGTAGTAGATACCTTGGGAAACAAGCTTATAGGTTTTCGATAAGTTTAGGGTTTGTTTAGTAGGAGTTATCTAAGAAGCTCCAAAAACAAAAATTATGGGAGTTTTTGATTAATTAAAATTATTTTATTTTCATTAAACTTGTTGAGTTTATTGATTTTGATTTTTATTCATAGTTGGGTTTACCCCGAAGTCTGAATACTAATCTCATATCTATAGTCATTATTCGTAGTGAATTAACTAAGTCTAGATAAACCCCTAAATGTTAGGATATCTCTTTGAAGATCAACTAACTTCTATCAATTTTTATCTATTTTATCGGTTACTTTTCAATAATTCTATTCCGCTGTGATTATCATCTTGACACGCTTCCGATCTGCATCACAATTTTAATCTCTCTCCCTCCCTCTGCTGGTAACCTTTGACATCTATTTATACTAAAACACATTCCAAACTTTCAAATCTCATCTTTAATGAGAATATACTCTCGAATCATCAAAAATATTTTCTTTTTAAGTCTCGAAAATTTTCTCTCGGTATGTTTCCCTATCAAGCTTCGATGTTGTTTTATCAAGCTTAGAAAATTTATCTTGGTGTTGTTTAGAAACAAAATCACGCGAGTTTTGGAAAGAGTATCACCATGAACCCAATCTGATTTTTTTTGCCTTGTTTTCTGCGAGATAATATTTGATGAGATTTTGGTGTTGATTTCACGTGTAGAACTCGTGTATTAATCTCTCTTAATTAAGCAAGAAGATATTCTTGTCTTAAAACCCTTAAAACTCTCCAAAATCTTCTTCCAAATCACGTAAAAACTTCTCAGTTCGAGAAAGTAAAGTTCCCGCCAAAAACATACTTCAAATTTGAGAAGAAGGTGCCCTAATCCAAAGTTGGGGTGCCTTTATCCATTCTTCCGGGTGCCTTTATCACCTTTGATGGGTGCTTTTAACATTTTTGATGGGGTGTTTTTAGCACTTTTCAAGCCAAATTTTCTACACTTGCCAATTCACAAAAATACCTACAAAAGAACAATATTGGTACAAAAATTGAGAATTAACAATACAAATATGAGACCAAATCAGACACAAAAATCTGTCTATCATTGCATGTATTTTCCGGATGTTCATACTTTTGATCAAGCTATACGATATTGGCATGCACCAATTGAGGATTGGGCATGACCAAGGAAATGAAGCTAACTAGATTTCATGTTAGGGGAGCTCGCATAATCCACTAGCATTATTGGTGATGATGCACGACATGGATGACATGTGTCTGGATGCTGCACCTGGAACGAGCAAGATCAATGCATGAACCTAGCGCATGGTCGAGGTGGAATGAAGTCTCGAAAGATGGATCTGCAATGGCCTATTTGCTAGTCCAAGGCATGACCAAGGACTGGACAGTACTTTCAAGACTATGATGCATGCAAATGCATCACCATTGGTGCACCCTTAGAAGAAAAAGGGGTAAGTTAGAACCTGTGGAGCTAAGCCTTAAGCAAATCATGCTTTCAAAGCATGCTGGGAAAGGTAAATCTACATGCATTTGTCTGGCAAACCTCGAAATTTTACAACACGGTTACTCGCATCAGAACGGCGCATCGGGGAGTTTTTGCCTGCACAACACGGTGCTGGGGGAAGAATTTTCTAGTCCTTCACATTCGGCATCCATTACGCCAAGTCTAGGTTTTTGTAATAATAGGTTTCATAACTGATTTTATTTTGGTAACTCAAATGATCCATTATAATTCTTATAACTATTATAAAGAGTTATAAAATTCATTAATAGTTATAGTAATTAGGATATTAAGTCATAACAACTAAATAAATATTTCAAAGCGTGAGATCATTAGTTATACATATATAACACCTTTATACAAAATAACTAATACAATTAAATCAACCCAAAAATCCATGTAAATGAAAATCAACTCCGTCTTTGTAACTCTTTATCATTATTAATTATAACACACTTACACATATCTAACACAAAGATTTATTTTAAAATTTTGTAAAAGCAAAATACAATTCAGTAAAATCTTTTTAATAGTTTTATAACCCTAGATTAACTTCAACCCCGGAACCAACAATGTGGGAGCCAAAACCTTGGAACTAATTAGTGGTTTTAGAACCACATAATAATAACCTAAGCCGCAAAACCTTACTTTATCTATTCTCCTAATTTCACATAATTTTCAAAGCCCTAGAAACAAAGACATGTTTTGTGGAAAACCTTGTCGAAGGATTGATCAGAGACTACCCGTACAAATTGAGATGGAGAAACCAAAATTGTTTGTTGTAGATAATTGTTTGTTTCGATCTATTTCAACCGAAATTGTTTGTTGTAGTATCTGATCGATCTCAGAAGTTTTTGTAGGTTATCTTATTCTTCTTAGGTAAGGTACTAGATTTTTTTTCTTCTTTAAATTGATATCCAGGGCATAATTAGGGTTTTCTGGTAATACTAGTAAGGTTATGACAATAATATTGTAAGATTTTAATACCATGGATCGGTTTTCTTCATTGTTTGCAACATGATAGGTATCTTTATTTTAGCAATCATATTTTTTGAAATACCAGATGAAAAGAGGATACAAATGTTCAAATAGATTAAAATTCAAGTTGGTAAAATTACAGTTCAAAAAAAGGTGTGAAAAAGTCTCTGTTAGTAAATTATATTGCCACGGAATCATTTTGTGATGATCTTAATATGCTGAGAAACTGTTGGTTTTATGAAACTGACAGGCATAATAGTCATGTTTTGGGCTTGATGAGTATGTGGGCTTTGTTTAGAATCTGATTAGTGATTTGGGGCTAAGGGTGTTTGGGCTTGACCTAAATTTGAAAACCTAAGGTTTTTGAGTTATTTTTGGAATCGGAAGACAAGTAGAGGCTATAAAAGGAGAACAACTTCAACAAGAGATTTCTCTCACATCTCATCTCTTCTTGATTTTTTAGGTTTGATATAATTTACTTTATTCTTGAATTTCACTATTTTCGTGAACTCCAAATTACGAGTATCTAGTTTTCTTTTATTGGTTAGGGATGAATTCGAAACTATGTGACTTGGGTTTTTAATTAATTTTACGAGTTAATCTTTATTTCTTGATATTGTTTTATTGCTTTTTTTCTACCATGCTTATGACCATGGGTTGCCTTCAAGTTGTTTAAGTGGCCAATTTAATATCTTGTTTGTGATACTAATGCTAGATTATTGCGTCTTAATCCGTAATTGTTAAGATAAGTTAATCACATGTAACAAAACATCAACGTTGCAATGGGATTTTGTGGATTTTGATGTATAGAAGATAACCCTAAGTTAACATGTCAAATTTACGAGCATGTGGTTAGGATCAACCCGACTCATATAACATACAGGTTGGTTAAGTTACACTAGAGAGCTTATTCAAAGTGGCTTAATTAACTAGAAACGAGTAAAAAACTTATTCTACGAAATGACCGTGGAGTCTAATAGATTAGTTTAACTCATAACTTGTCTAGGGTTGTTAGTAAACATATTTTGAAGAAGGTTTCACTTGTACGATTGATTGAATTCTTGTCCACTAGTGGAGAAGGATTCTTTAATCATTCACATCCTCATTCGCATTAGCAATATTTGTTTTCGTAGTTTTGCATTACTCATATTTTCAGATATTTGAATTAACGACTTTAACTCAACTCTCCGTTAAGAACGAACCTGCTTATCCTAGTACTACTAGTTGGTGTAAAGATAAGTAATGAATTTATTTTTAGCGAAGTCGACACCTCGTACAACACCCTTAACAGAACAAGGGGTAAGTTGGAACGGTTTGGACAAATTATGAAATTTAATATGTATTTCATATTGTTTAATATTTCCAGAAAAAAATTTTAACCAAATTCAATTTCATATAAGATATATACCGAAAATTCCACAACATGTTAAAAACATTTGTTTATCATAAACAATTTTTTTAACACTAATTATTCATGGAGAAAAATATTAACCATGATATAATCCTAGTCCATCAAGACCACACATAATATATTAGATATCAAGTAACCTAAAATTCTAATCATCATATTAAATCGTTAAAGAAAAATTATATCGTTAATAATTCAATAAAACAATAAATAATGATACTTATCACGTTTCAGCAATCGATTTTTTTTATCTCTATGGAACAAAATGTTTTAAAATTATTTGAACAATTACTGAATTATGCATGCGTAATATATAAAATCAAAATAGAAAACAAATATTGTGGTTGAGTCCCGGACTAATTCGCTCTCTTTAAGACGTTTCACGTCTCTGCCAAAGATTGCATGTGCAAGCAATTCTTCGATGTCGTGATTTCTTTAGGATAAAACATCCGAGTTCAATTTCTTTCGAAATCACTCTTGCACGAGAAAATATGATACTACTACATTTCATTATTGCTCATAATCACTCTTTTAGAAACAAACGATGATCACACATTTATTTTCTTTCTTTCAAAATATTTTATAGGCATAAAAACCCTTATGTAAAACTTCCACTTAAGAAAAAAGCTTCAACTACTCTTCTAATTCTTTTCATCAAAAATTCTGATATTTATAGTCATGGAAATAAATGCGGGATTAAATGAAGGAAAATTTGCAGATATGCCCTCAATTTATAGGTCGTTTTCCTATCATGACCGTCTTTCTCTCATATTCACAAAACTATCCAGCAGTGAAGGGTCCGTTCCAGTGGTCATTAATAGGCCCACTAAATCAGTCAATGACTCATCATTTGTAACAGAATTAACCTATAAACCCTAGTATCTAAAATACCAAGTAACAAAACTCTATTGTTCATCTCGTTTCCGCCACCTTCCACCGACTCATCACTTAGAATCTTTTCTTCCCACTCCATTAATTTTACATCTTAAAAACCAGTCGTTCAAATTGTCCAAATGAACACACCCAAGTTTCTTGTTCATCTTTTCATTTTCATCCTCGGTAGTAGCTTCCATTCCTTTTTTTTTTTTGTTTCTACTTCTTCTTTTTTATCTAATGATTTGTTTAGAGGTTAATTATGGGTTTTAAGAGGTTGGGTACTTGAATCATTTTTTGTAGTTCCTAATTATGAGATGGTTTTGTTGATGTTTAAAACATAATCTCTTGGAGACGATCAGATTTACTAGAGAAAATCATTGATGGTTTATTGGTCGAACCAAAGGGAGGCTTTCCATGTGATGCTAAATGTGCAATATGCAAGACACATTTTTTGTGCAAGGAAATTAAAATCAAACTTTTTAATTTACCAATTTCATAAAATTGAGATTGAATATGAGGTAATCAATCAAATTGATCATAAATTTCAGTCATTTACGATTAAAGAAATAAATTTTCAGTTAAAACTTCTTTAAAATTTCCATTGAATCGATTGATTTATATCAGTTGCTACTGCAAATAAAAAACAGAGTATTTACAGAGATTTCAGATCAATCCCGGTTTTAATGCGGGCGTAGAAGACGGGAAATCGGATACGGGTTTTTTCCATATCCACGAACCCAGTTATGTTCTCAAGAAAGAGAGTTTATGAATTCCAGTGAGAATTACACTGAGAAACAGGGAAAGGTGGAAGTGAGGAGCCTGTGAGGGATAATAGATGAATTAGTGAATTGGTCGTTGTTCTCAAGATCGAGAATTGCTAGTTAGATGATTTCGAGATGGAGAAATAGAAATGAGGTCGTGAATATCGAATAAGAGATGATGGGTTCTTGTTGTTGGAAAACAATATATAAAATATGAATTTTAAGGTTTTAAGAAAATAAATAAATACTTGTTTTTTTGTGAATGAAAAAATTATTAGTCCTACATCGGAGAGTTTCCAATCTTAAGTTGTTTTAAAAGACTATATAAAATTATTAGTCCCACATCGGGGAGATCCCTCTTCTTAAGTTGTACTAGGTTATTATATAAACAAGCTTTTCTCAACCTATTGAATTAATCCAAGGAAAAGGGGTTTCTCTATATTTTTTAGCGAGACCAAAAGAAAAATAATTTTCTATTGTTTTTTTAAGCTTTTGAGATTTTCCTTGAAGGGCTTTTCTGAGTTGCCAAGCTCAAGTTGAGCTTCTACTACGAGTGCTAGTAGTAGGTGTAGTAGGGTGTTTTATTCTGGAGGCATTCGCCATGTGGAGGCTATAGTATCACTCTTGAGTGTAGCCGGGCGCTAATATCTTAAGGACAGTGTGTTGAACACGTGACTCACTCTGTTTTTCCAAAGTTTTCCATGTTGTTGTTGCGGAGATCTGGGGAGCTCATCCGTTTCGTCAATCGATCACTTTGATTAAAAAGGAGCTAAGTAACAAAACTTTTGTTTATTTGATTTTTTCCTTATTTTTGATTATTGCATCCAACAATCTTAAGACATTAGTTATATAGTAATAATCATAAATGAATGATCGATTTGTGAATCGTTGACGTTGATATTATATTGGAAAACTAAGGATGTTAATCGTGGATAAAAACAAAATTGAGTTTTTGGTCAGATGTAGAGTTTCTAGGTTATCTCTTAACCTAGAAGGAATTTTCGGTAAATCCTTTTAACCAAACATAATAGACATCTTGATAGTTACCCATACCAAATTTTAGAATTTTTGGAGTTGTAAAAGTATGTTTTAGATATTTTACAAAACTGATAACGTTGCTGAAAAATTCTAACATGAAGATAATGTTGTTGACTAAATTAGTTTTCTTGGCGTAATTATGAGTTTTTTGAAATGGTGGTTCAAATGAAGTTTGTGTATCTAGATGATATCTTCAAAACTCATATTTAATTTTCTGATTCAGGATTGTAGTTTGTGAGATATGGTGTTTGCAAAAACGTTGCGCATGTTTGTCCAAAATATCCATAACTGTGTCAAAGCTCTAGATTAGTGTGAGATCTTGCAACCATTTATAGTGGTATTTTGTCACTTTGGATATAACATGAAAAAGAGGTACTAGTGAGTACTTTTATCCATAATAGACTTGAGATTTCAATTTAGTTGAAATATTTCTCATAAACAAATTAGAGCAAGTAACAAATTGATTTTTGTGACTTAAAGTGATAATCTCTTATATGTGTTAGATTAGTATCACATTGCTGATGAATAATGAGATGTTGAATCAGTTGTGTATGAAATACGCATTGTGTTATAAATCCCTTTGATTATATGTGCTTTATGTAGTATCGATTGGCGTGAATCACATGATTGGTTAATAATTGTGTATTATCAATCCTATGGTGATTTTTAAATCATTTTGAATATGTTACTTTTTGTTGAAAATATGAGAATCATAATACACTAGTATACCATAGTCATATGAATAGTGAGGTATAAAGTATCTTTTTAGTAACTAGTGCAACAAGAAGGTTAAGTGATCAAATGTGTTTTAATTGATACGTATGTACACAAAAATCGTTTGGGGGTTTTATTACCAAGTTTTATTTCTTACTAATGATAGTGATAGTCTAATATAAAGAGAGACTTAAGTAACTTGATAACTATATGTTGGTAATAAATATTTTGATAAAATAAGCACTTGTAATCTTTTGATAATTTGCTATTATCTATGTCGAACGAGAGTATCAACCAATTTTTTAATCCTAGTTGTTCAGAAGTTTTATCATTTGAAATTGAATAATAGATTAAGTGTTAATCTATGATAACTTCTGTTTTTTAGTTGTGTGTTTATTTCCTCGGAATATAGAATTGTATATTCAAATTTGAATGGAACAATTGACATTCTTACTATGTTAAGTAATTTTACTTTTCAGTGGAGATGATAAAAAGAATTGGTTGGTAAATACCTGAAGTGCTGGAACGTGTGCTCCAGAAAAGACATGTTTTGTCTTCTACCAAGAATGGGAAAGATCAAATGCATTTTCATGAACAACTCAACTATTAAAACAGTTGAAGAAATAGGTAAATGATGTGCAAGGCTTGTCAGGTATGGACATTATTCAAATTATGATATCATTCTCAATATGTGCATCGAGATTTAAAAACTAGTGCCAAATGTTATCTACCTAAGTTACGATGAAATGTTAAACTTGAAAGTATAGTCTTGTGATGCTTTGAGTGTTAGCTTAATAGAACAAGATAATAATAGATAAAAGAGAAAATCGTCAATAAATTGAGAATGAATACATGAACATGTTAAATTACAATGTTGGTATAGAGTACCATAATACGATTTTGTGGTGTGTCTTCGTTTGGTGCAACCTAAAGGACACATAATTGTAGTTTCTTATGTAGATAAATCATGATAATTGTGGAGGGGGAACCTTATGCCTCAACTGTGGGGGTATAAGATGGAAACAAGTATTTGTTTGATTTCTCAAGCAGATTTATAAAAGACCCTAGAATTATGTGTCCTACCTTGTAGACCTCATTTGTGGGGGTCTAAGGTGAGAATGAAAAAGTCGACTTCTTTTGAAATCATTGCATATAATCACCAAAACTGTAGTATGATAACTTGTAAGTTCTGAAGTTAACAACATTTGAATAAAATAAAATTTATTGCTGAGGATGTTGAGTTCTCGACAACAATTTTTTGAGGTCGGGTTCTCACACGAGATAAAATAAGTTAGACAGAGACTTGACTTTATGAAATTCTTGTTAGAGAATAAAGTAGTGATCTCTTGGAACATACTCACATGACACTAAAATTACTACGTCAGGCATTGTTTGTCATTATAGTTAGTATGATACATTAGATGGATGTTAAGGCAGTATACTTAAATGGTTAGTCAAAGGTGTACAAACCTTAAGGGTTTGGTTAGCGCTAGGGGGTAAAAATACAAACTGTCACGGACCAGAAAATTTCGCCTCCAGCGCGTTGCGCTGAGCAAGCCAGAACTCCCCAATGCGTGATTTAAAAGAGAGTGACCGGACCTTATAGCTTAACTTCTCGCTGGAAAGTGCAGGTAAATTTTTTCTTTCCAAGCATGCCTTGTCAGCATTATACTCGAAACGTAGTTCCCACATCGTTCAAGCTACGTTTATACCGTTCCAGGTATATTTTTCCTTTCAAACATGCTTTGCAAGCAAGGTACTTATACCGTAGTCTCCATATCGTTCCAACTCACCCTTGACCTACAAAGGGTGCAAGGCTATTAAAGCCCATGGTGAACGCCTTTAACTAGCATACCATTCCAACTTACCCTCATTATACCAAAGGTTGAAGGCTATACAAGCTAAGGGGGATGCCTTTGGCAAGCATCACATAATTTCGATCATTGTTCAGGCCTAACTCATGCCTTGGACCAACACCTAGGCTATTTCAAGCCTAAGCTTTCGCTTCATCAATTCTGCTTCGACAACGCGCTGGAGGTGAAAGTTTCCGGTCCTGACACAAACTGACTACACCTATATATACTTGAATTGAACTAAGCAATAAGTCATTGACCTAACAATATTATTATGTGATGATGATGATTTTTAGTGATGTGACACTAATGAATTTTGATAAGTGTATTTACACTAAATTTATTGAAGGTGCGTATGTTTAGCATGCCTTTATTATGTGTTTTACAACCATTAACAAATTTGTGTTGTTTAAAGTTTGACATGAAACAAATATGTTGTTGACGTTGTCTAAAGGACCATAAGGAACCAAAATCAAATTTTGATTATATAGTTTTTGTCAAATGTGTTTAATGTGTGTTGTAAAATAAGTGTGCATGTTTCCTATTTTAATCCTGGAGAATCACAGGGATGCTCTGATCAAAGGACAAGAGAATTGGGATGCTTGAGGTACATATTTATTTTCAAATATGTGATATATATGGCACTAACCTTTTGAGGAAAATGTAATGACCGTACTAGTATTTAGTACATGTATCTTGTATATGCCTTTATATGCTTTACAACCACCTAGAAAACATGTAACTTTTACGATTCGATTGAAAGACTAAGTTGTTGTAGACAAGCATGATCTAAAGGATCATTGGAACCAGAAGAAATTCTGACGGAAATGGTCTTTGTCAAACTCGATAAGTTTAATGTGTATTGTAAATGTGCAGTGAATTAGGTGTACAAATACACTTGCGACCCCAGAAGAATTAATGGGATGATCTGATCAGAAATTTACAGTACTTGAGGTACATTTGAAATTGTGTATATGTGCATGATACATATTGGACTGACCTTAAGAGATGTTGTGATTTCAGGCTTTGGACAGTCTTAGCCTATGTGTGCGCCCTCTTAAGTTGTATCAGTAGTTGGAAATATTCCAACAGACATGAAGAACTCGACTGAGATGAAATCAGAGTTCGCTCGCTTAATTTAAAGCATGAGAGGAAGTTGAATGGATAAATCCCTTTTTTTTAAGGAATTCCTCTGTGACGGAAGCCTGTGGCCACAATTGCTGAAACTCAATTGACTATATAATTCTAAAGTAAATGAGCAATTGGGAAAGTCTAGACAAACTCGGAGACGGCTAATTCGGTAAGACAATTACTCTCTAATGAAGTGATTTTTGTAGACTTAGTGAAGTCAAGAGAAAAATTAGTGGATCCTTTGATGAAAGGATAATCTAGAGAGATAGTTTGTTATTGCATCGAGGAGGATGGGGCTTAAGCTCATCAAACAAACTTGCCCTGAAGGATACTCAACCTTGTTGACTGGAGATCCCAAGATCAAGGTTTTGAATGAGACAACTAATTTGTCGTGGGTTAAAGGAAACACTATCAGAGAATTTTATTCTCTACCACTTCCCTATGGTGTAGACGTGATAGTGTGACTGCATGTGAAGGATGACTTTTAATAAGTCCTAATGAGTTCTATAGTTTCAATTTAAGATTGAAGTGGGGTGTAGCAGTAAACACTCTTGATAGAACTCACCTATCTGAATGTGGAAGTGGGCCGCTTCCTATGAGAATATAGCTGATTCTCTAGAGCATTCTGAGAAACAGGATATTTGCTCAGGGCCAAAATGAGCACAACCGCACGAGCTTGGAAGCAACCTTGGAGATATCATATGTGGTGGTTATCGCGAATTATACCAAAAACGCTAGCAGTTCAATACATCGTGTTCACTGTCTCTAACAAGTAGTTCCGGTAATCTCTCAGTAAACAAAGGTTTAAGACCTCATGGACACCTATGCCTAAAATGGTATTTCCTACGTTTTATGTGATTTTCGTTTTTATCGAGATTTAATTCATTTTGAGAAAATGAGTTTTATGTTGTTTTTTATGGTCTTGGTATTACTGATACTTAGGACCTAATGGTCACTAAGGGATCACTGGCTCATTTTCACTTTGGTGAACGGAACCTTTAGTCCCACTATAGGAAACTAAAAATGAAAGCTCTTTATACTATTATAATTTATGTAATCAATAGAATGACCTTGGTGTCAACACACTATGTGTGAGGGAGAGGACGTTGGAATGTCTAGTACGATTTCAATACACACGCATTGGCTGTCTGTTCAGTCAGTTCGATCGGGTCGTGGAATTGGGGTAATGATTTATCAAGATCTATTTATGTTTTTCATGTTTTACTGAGGTTTTTCCTTCATGTGGGGGATTGTTGGAAAACAATATATAAAATATGAATTTTAAGGTTTTAAGAAAATAAATAAATTTTTATTTTCTTTTGTGAATGAAAAAATTATTAGTCCCACACTGGAGAGTTTCCAATCTTAAGTTGTTTTAAGAGACTATATAAAATTATTAGTTCCACATCGGGGAGATCCCTCTTCTTAAGTTGTACTAGGTTATTATATAAACAAGCTTTTCTCAACCTATTGAATTAATCCAAGGAAAAGGGGTTTCTCTATATTTTTAACGAGACCAAAAGAAAAATAATTTTCTATTGTTTTTTTAAGCTTTTGAGATTTTCCTTGAAGGGTTTTTTCTAAGTTGCCAAACTCAAGTTGAGAATCTACTACGAGTGCTAGTAGTAGGTGTAGTAGGATGTTTTATTCTGGAGGCATTCGTCCTGTGGAGGCTATAGCATCACTCTTGAGTGTAGCCGGGCGCTAATGTCTTAAGGACAACGTGTTGAACACGTGACTCACTCTGTTTTTCCAAATTTTTGCATGTTGTTGTTGTGGAGATCTGGGGAGCTCATCCGTTTCGTCTAATCGATCACTTCGATTAAAAAGGAGCTAAGTAACAAAACTTTTGTTTATTTGATTTTTTCCTTATTTTTGATTATTGCATCCAACAGTCTAAATACATTAGTTATATAGTAATAATTATAAATGAATGATCGATTTGTGAATCGTTGACGTTGATATTATATTGGAAAACTAAGAATGTTAATTGTGGATAAAAACAAAATTGAGTTTTTGGTCAGATGTAGAGTTTCAAAGTTATCTCTTAACCTAGAAGGAATTTCGGTAAATCCTTTTAACCAAACATAGTAGATATCTTGATATTTACTCATACCAAATTTCATAATTTTTGGAGTTGTAAAAGTATTTTTTAGATATTTTACAAAACTGATAAACGTTGCTGAAAAATTCTGACATGAAGATAATGTTATTGACTAAATTAGTTTTCTTGGCGTAATTATGACTAAAAAACGACTAAACTAAATTATCCTGAAAGAGAGAAAGTCAGGTTTTTTTATGCTTAGTCATTCTTTCTTCTTAGTCGGCCCTGCCACCGTAGCAGCGGTCTTCTAATTTATTTGTAGATGATAGGTTTAGGTTTTAAAGAGTATTGGTGGTGATTAATTTAAAATAATTGATGTTTAGCTTTTGACCAATTAATTATGACTGACGCTGTGATTTTATTTTGAAAGAATTGATTTGGGTTAAGATATTGGAAGGATTGGTTGGCTTTTCTTTCCTAATTTTGACATGATCAGCAGAGATTAGGGATGTTCTTGGTATTGAGTTTGTGCTAAATTTATAGAGGTTTTGCCATAGGTGTTTGTACAGGGAATTTTGGGTGTTCAACAACAATTTCAGAAAGAGATTATTTTGCTCTTTCATACAAAATTTGTGGAAGAAGGAGACGAATGAAGAAGACGGGTAGTTCAGTCCCAAAGAGAAAAAAATTATTTGACATGTGACACTTTTTCTGTTCAGCTACTATTGACTTTTGACTGTTAGCCACTTTTTTAAAAAAGGGGTGGAATTTTTTATTTTTATTTAACAATTTTGTAATTAAAATAAATAAACAGTCACATATTTAAGCTGCAGTTTAAATTGGTAGCGCACCTTCAAATCACCCTTAACTATAAATTTTTTTTGATGAAAGTAATTTTTGTATTAACAAGTAAAAAAAGTAAAAGATCCCTTTTAGAATTCAAATTTTTATTTGGAAGACGGCTAAAAATATCCTTCCTTCTAGGTCCATTCTTCACACTAGAATGTCTATGCTCTTTGCTATTCGTGTCTGGTTTATTTCTGATTTTTGTGATAACAATTCTAGTTTTCTGGATAAGTCTACATTGGATTGGTTTCGTTTCTGGCTGGTTGATCCTGCTACTAGATTGCCTGATGATCTTCATAATTTCTTTGTTACCATTCTCTGGTCTCTATGGAGTAGTAAAAATAATTTGATCTTTAATACTAAGAAGGAAACCCACCAAGCTGTAATCTGTAGAGCTAAAGCCATGCTTATTTCTAGGGCTCCTACTTTACAAATCATATTTAACATAGTTATTCTTAGTCATGATAAGTGGATGCCCCCCAATTTTGATAGATAAAATGCAATGTGGATGGTGCCTTTGATGACATAACTCTGGTGAATGGTGCAGGATATGCGATGAGAGACTTTGAGAATAAAATTTTCTTTTGCTCCTCAATGACTTTTGATGTGGACTCGGCTAAAGAATTTAAAGCTTGAGTTGTTTGGGATGCCCTCAAGAAACCAGTGGAGCTAAAGATTACACATATCATCATTGAGAGCGATGCCAAGTCTCTGATGAACCAATTCTCTCTGGGAAGATTTGTTGGAAGACATTAGCTATTTTGCTTCCCTTCTTGATGTTTGCAAATTTCCTTTTTCAGACGCGGATTTGTAATTTTTTTGCTCATTCCTTGGCCCATTGGGCTAAGGTTAACTCTTCTTCTATGTTTTAGTTTGTTCCTCCAATTTGGCTTAGACCAATAGTTGAGGCTGATCATTAGCCTTGTTGAAGGCCCTAGTCAAAAAAAAAAAAACTCTTGCTTTTGCCTAGGACTCATTCCTACGAAGTCTATATATCCCAACTAGACTTTTTAAGTAAAACCTTAACTAACTTATCCACTATAGTATTACATTTCCGATTTACATATGTATAAGAGTAGGCAAAATTGTGACCTAGTCGCTTTGATTCACGCAATAAAGGAAGCGACCTCCAGTCACTAGAAGGAAATTTTTTCTTCATTGAATTTATAACCCCCTGATTATCATTATAAAACTTTACTGATCGGAATCTAAGCTTTGCTTTCCATCTTGTTGCTGCTCGACATGCTCTTGATTCCGCCTCCAGAGGACTAGATCACCATCCATTTCCTCCTGCAAAGTTAACAATAGACCCAACATTATCGACTTGTACTAAGGCAATATGCAAACTTATTAGTTTTTTTTATGAAATGCAGCATCAAAGAAAGTATGAGTAAAGTTAGGACGATCTTGGATGCATATGAGAACAATGTTTTATGCGGTGATCAGACTTATGTCTATTAAAAATTAAAAATATAGATAAATTATTGATTATAACAAGAATATATTTACAATGATTAGGTTCAATATGTTGAAATATAACTTGATAACGATATTTCCATATATACCACAACACATAAGCTATACAATCACGATTAATTTTATCCTCAAGCCAAGTAACACACCAATCAATAAAGTTTAGCCAAATATTTCTATAAAATAGATGAATAAGAGACAGTACCTCTCCAAATGACAATACCCTTAAATGAAGAACATTATTAAGATGTTAATTAGTATATTAATCCGTTAAAAAAAACAATTTTTGGTATTAAAATAAAATAAATTTATCCTTTTAAGAAAAGAATAATGGACACATTAAAACTGTTTAAATGAGAGAATAATATTTAAAAATTGATTAATATTTTTAAAACATATATTTTCAACATAAACTAATTTAAGTTAAAGTAGAACTCGAAAGTCTTCACCATGTGGTAAAGAGGATGCCGTTTTAGTTGGTGCACCACTCTCTTTACCGTTCAGAGTTTTATAAAACTTATATGGAACCTCAATCATCCATCTTTAAGAAAAAATCATAATAAAAAAGTGTTGTTGGTATAAGATACGCTGTATTAGTTAATTTTTTTCACCAAAACAATATCTTATGCCACACGCCTTATATCTACCGCAAAGCACCTACTTCGCCATAGAGGGTTTCCCCAGTTAATACTTCAAAGCGAAAGATAGAGCGTCAAAACATCATATCCCATAACCATTACTCTTAAAAAATTAGAACTTAATTCTTCTCTCGAAGGCATGATTATTCTAGTTGTGGTCGGTGATTACTCTATTCAGGTATAAATATTATGAACTCTTGAATACACTTTTTGAATTTTCACATTGAAGCCTTCATCATTAAATTTAATCTTGTAGAATTTCTAGTGATTATCAATGGGTCATATATCTATTAAATTTATGTGTTACAAAAATTGAAGCTATTAATTAAGGAAAGACTAGTATTTTTTTATATTTTTTTTTCGGCACTGTTGGACTCACTCCCCTGAACAAACCCAGCCAGCTAGACCAATTCCATTGTTGATCCAACCGCCATCCCAACAATATGATTCCCACCCGAATAGAAAAAATAGAGATCCAACCCTCTCGAGTGGGAATCGATCCCCTACCTCCCTCCCATCCGTACTATGGATGAAAAGGGGTGTGTTATCCATTGTCCTAGACAATGGAACACTAAGGTAGGACTAGTTGTTTGTCTTTTAAAGAGATTTGTGTAATTGATAGTCTTTTATATGTTTTCTTAGTAGACCGAATGAAATTATGTATGTATAAGTGTATAACATAGTGTTTTTTCTTTTCTTTTGGGGTGATAAGATTTGATCTTTGATCATCTCGTTCTGTTTTTAGTTGGTTGTATTTTGCTTACTTCCCCGGTAAGCTTCTTCAATATCTTTATTTTTTTCGAGGGAATAAAAAATAGTCCGTTTCGACATATTATTTAAACTGCACGTATGTTTAAAAAAAAAAACTTAAACCGCATGCCCAAGCCTAGTTAGCAAGTTTGTGCACTTTTGCCGAATAAATCGTGACTATTCGTGAACTACGCATTTCCGTATAAAATTATCATCCATTTAGAATCTCGATCTAAAAATATACTTTTTTTCATACTAAATAAATTATTCACGATTTTCCTAAATTCCGAATAGATTCGTGAATTAAATTCACCATATTACAATCAAGTAGAAGATAACAATCATCATTTGATATTATATTACAATTAAAAGCACCACAAAAACAGAGTAACGATGTTGATGAAATGAACTATGATTAAGAAATTGTTATGAAATTAATTATTGTTAAAATGATGTTTAATATATGTGTTAAAAATTATAAATAAAATTAAAAATTATATATTTATACTGAATTTTAACTGCCGAATTAGTATATACAAACGCATTTAACACGTATTTCTCCATTTTTTTTGAATCTCACATATTTAACTGTATAAGTATCATAATCTGCAACCGACTTATGCATATAATTTTATAGATCCATAATTTTACGGTTACACGAATTGCTAACTAGGTGTCCAAGGGCCTATTTAGCAAATTCGACAAATTCTAGTGAATACTGTCAGTTGACAAACGTTTCTCGCCGTGCTAGCTATTATTGTACTACCGTGTAGTTAAAAGTCACGGCGAGGCCCTGATTATAAAATCACCGCCACCACACTGAATTCCATTATGACGGGATGTGACGTAAAGCCATCAACGTCATGTCTTTATGTGTTATCACATTGCCTATTGTAAAGGGAATCTATAAGTAAGCAAGCTGTGGTATTTTCATTGGTGCACCTATAGTCAAACAAAAGTAACATGGCATAATCCACCTCTCTTATATTGTACAGAAGTTAAAAATGCCTTCTTTTTCGTTTCTTATTTTGTTTTTGGTGAAAATAATCCGGGGAGGAAAATTGACCTGTTTTACTTCAAATATAAGAATTAATCTCATCACTGTAGTGGTTAAATTCCCGTCAATATATTTGTTAAATAACGAGGCTAATGTGAGGTATATTCAAATTAATGAAGGACTACTCGATAAATTTAAATAGGTTTATTTTAAAATGATTTTTAAAAAAAATTATCCATATATTTTTTATTAATATCTAATGAATCTCTATTTAATTAGTGTTAATTAATCATATTAGTTATAAAATTAATTAATTATAAATGTTAATGAAATTTTAAAACATGATTTATTTTTTTTAAGAACGTCAGACTAGACTCGACAGATACGATAATACACGTATATTGATTCGGGGTTGGTGTTCTTCATCGACAAAGAACACTAGAAATCGATATATATGTTGATTATAACTTGAAAACAATCTAAGAAAATGGTTAACAAGAATCGAACGATATGAATGTTTATATCGACTGATTATAACCTAAAAACTGACATAATTATTGTCATTTTCTTAACCAACAATTGATCGATATGAATGTCCATATCGATCGATTGTATCCTAAAAAACCAACAAAAACTTTTTTGTTACCTTTAACCAGAATCGATCAATATGAATTGTTCACATTGATCGATTATGTTGATATTCTTCAATAACGAAGAATATTAAACCAGAATCGGCCGACGTGTATGTGCATATCAGCCGATTGTCCAGAATTGGTTAATGTGAACATTCATATCGGTCGATTCTGGATAAATCCAGAAAACCAAAATTTATGAAAATTTTCAATTTTGAATGTATGAATCAACCAAAAACCTAATTAAGATGAATGTGTTGATATAAAAGTACATGAGATTGTGGAATTCAATAGATTTGGCCTAGGTTATTAAGTTTTAATAATGTGGGTAATTCAATAGTTTCATCCTTTTAGACACCTCTTATCCCCCTCATTTAGGTGGGCACAAAATTTGGTAGGCCTCAAACTAGCCAGGTTAAATAACCCTTAGATTTTTTTATGGGTCTAGTGATGAGATTTTAATTATGATACCGCAAGTGCACGACTATCGACTGGATAGTATGCAAGCACGGGTGGTTCCACAAAGACTAAAATATTGTTACTTTCAATTACAATTAAACTTTGCTAAAAATAGGAAAAATATATTTAAGATAAAATGAGTTATAACTAATAAAACAAATAAATAAGAAAACACTAGGACTTTAGATTTCACCACTACGTTGGATACTACATAATTCAACCATTTTTTAAATAAAAATCTTATTAAATACTCAAGACGATTTAGGGAATGGATTGACGTCTCGGAAGATAAAACGTTTTAAACCAATAAAATATCTCAAAAGATTAATAGATTTCTTCATTTAAAGATGCTGACTTGTAAAAAGAATAATAAATCATTTAACAAGCATAAGGACTTATGAATAAAATCTATTATCGTTTACAAACGAGATAAAAGGACCATAAGAATTATTATTGAAAAATTAGTTAAAGTTCTCTACATACATAATAGAGCTTCCTTTTTGGTCCTAGTAAAGAGACTATTTCATTATTACAAAAGAAAAGAAAAATAAGAAGAAAAGAAAAATAAGAAGCTGAACTAAAACTAATTCTACTCCTCGGACACTGGACTAAAAAACTCTCCCCTTTTCCCTCTATCATTATTTATATAGCTTTAAAGGAGACCACTTTCCTTTTCCATTTCCACTACACATCATCATCCAATGAGAATGTACCATGTGTATCAAATAATATCCCATCATGAAGTCACCATTTTATTTATTTGGAAAATATTTTACTCTTTACTAACTCCAACCATAAAGAATAATATTTTTTTTATAATCTTTATTTCCTTCTTTATTTTGATTATTTTCTTCATTAAAAAAAATATCTTCAAATATCTTATAAATGGTCTCCAAACTTTCTACACAGGATGTGGCATGCTTACCACACCCCCATATCCAAATAGTTGGCCTAATGAAATAATTCTCCATGTTTTTCCTTTCGGGCTTAGCCCATTCAACCACAAATTACTTCATTTTACGAACTGAATACGCATTTTAGTCAATCGAGCTTTATTTTCTATAAACTGCAAAACTAAACAAAAACCATTAAATATGTACAAAATAAAGAACTAAATAAATGTAAATTAAGATGTAAAAATGATGTGCTTACACACTCATCATCTAGAAGACAAACAAAAAAAAAAAAACTTTTATAATACCCAAGAATATTTAAGATACTTTTCAAATATTGTATGGGAATGCTATTCCCCTCCCCTTTCCATTTTGTTCATTTTGTTCCATATCTGATGTGGTGAACTGACTAGGATAAAAATCATACTCATTTTCCTTTGACGTTGCATGTTTCTCTCTGATATTTTCTTTCTCTTCTTCTCCTTCTTTTTTTTTATCAGCTTTGATGATTAATGGCGATAAGAAAATTCATCGCATCAGGGAATGGATAATCGATCAAAAATATAAATTGTAGATTTTGAGTTTATTATATTTTTCCTCAACCATAATTTATATATCAGACTAACTAAGGTTCTTAGTTATTAATTGAGAACATGTGGATGTGATGACACCCATTAATTGAGAAAATTGGAAAAATGCCCCATATTGATATGCCCCGTCGGAAAAATGCCCGTAAAAAAAAGTTATGGAAAAATGCCCACCGTCAAGTCTCTTATCCAAATAGTCAATATCGCGATATTGACCAGTCAACATCTCATCTGCCGAGATATCGTCAGTAGACAAAATTACCAGATTAACCTTATATACTTTAAGCATTTAAGGTACGCCATATGGGTAGATCTGGAGCATTAAATATCGATTTAATCCTACGACTATAAAATGAGATGATATAAAATTATATTTTTACCCCCACTTTATCTTCTTCTCTTCAACACATGATCTCCTGCGTCATTTTCTCCTTTAAATCCAAACCAGCTTCACCTTCAAAGGCATACATCATTTATGGTAAACAGAGTAACATGAATATCATATTCTAAAGCTTGCAGAGGACATACCTTGAAGGTTTAACAATTTCATTAACAGAAAAACGACACAAACACAGTAGGTCCCACTGATTCCATAAATTTTTTTTTCCCAATGTTTCATAAATGTTATTGCGTTAATCATCCACGACGAACATTCTTAACACTTGAAATACATCTCCATCTTCAATTAACATGCAGAAACTTCAATCCTTCATCTACCACAGACCTTTACAAATATTAATTACATCCTTAAACATTAAAATCCCCAATTTCTGTCAAACCCTATAAATAAAATTACATGAACTGAAACCCCCCAAATCAATTTTCATTAAGAAACCCCAAATTTCATAAACCCTAAAATGCAAGTTGCAAAATGAAAACAATTCGAAGTAGGTTCTATGTATAAACCCTTTTTCACGAACCACGGCTTCTCAATTTCATCCTCAACTTCTGACTGTGATGGAGAATACAACCACCCAAAGTCTTCGATTTCTCTTCTACTTCCTTCAAATCGACTAATTAACTCACACTCTTTTTCTCAATTGTTTGTATTTGAATAACTAATTACTTCAATTGTTCTTCAAAATTTTCAAATTTTAGATGGCAAAAATCTTCTATTTGTCTCCCTAGCACGTCAACTAAAACTAATCAACACGAAGTAAACACAAAACCCTAATTTTCACTCAATCCTCACCATAAAATTTCTTTCTACTACTGGATTTGCATGTCTCTGGCTTTTGGATGTATATTAATGTCAAAGAAAGAATAGAGAAGATGAAGTGGTCGATCTAATTTGTTTTGTAAATAAAAACAAAACATGGTGCATTCTTAACCGTCCATTGTAAACCCTAGGATACATGTCAAAATCTTAAAGAAGGGGTGATTTTTTCTTTTGTTCCGCAAGTGTTAAGGCGCATGTGTGCCTGTTTTGACCATTTAACTCTATTTAGATGGGAAACTAGACGGTGGAGCATTTTCCCATAACTTTTTTTACGGGATATTTTCCCAATGGGACATATAAATATAAAGCATTTTTTCATTTTTTCCAAAATTTAAAATTGAACCTATCTCATTCATAAACACCATGATTTTAATCATATTATGATTCCTCTTTTAATCCAGTTAGAGATGCAAAATATCTAAAGCCAACAAATTGAACTTGATAAAATAAGATCCACCACCAAAATCAAATTATTGATAAAATTGCATATGACCAATTGTTAAAAAAACAGTATCATTATTAACTAATGAACCAAAATGTGATCTTATTAAAATATGTATTCCAAATCTTGATTCTAAATTTTCAACATTTATTATATTGTTACCTTGTTCGATCCCAAAGCTATATTCGATATTCTCTAATCATATCAGTGGAATATGTCTAGGTAAATTATGTTTTTCAATGGATTAATAATTTTGGTGTTTAGATCTATTTTTGTTTTTTTGGATGAAATAGAGCTTGAAGGATCCCTTTTCAAAGATAAATTTAGAGTCTTCATTTTACAACATGATCGTGATCTTAATTAACAAGATTTTGAAGTTCTTCCCTCGATAGATTTTAACTAGTAGCTGAGAAAGAACAAAAGATAAAAAAAACAAAAAGAAAATAGAAGAAAAAGAAAAACTTCACGTGACTTATGGTTAAAATTTTCTAAAATATATAAATGACGTGTTTTATTAAACATAGAATAACACCTCATCAGGGAGGAGAGTGGGGAGGGAAAAGAAGAGGGAAATAACATTGTCGAATATTCTGAATCGAATATTTCACCCAACCTTTTATATGCTTAATGTATATGGTTTTATAATAGCTGAATTATATAATTATTTTATATATTTGAAAATTATAGATAAAAATTAGATGATTAATAGCTATGTTGGAACAAATATATGCGGAGAAATCATTTCTCGCGTACTAATTGAAACGTGTACCTCTTCTTTTGCAGTCAACTTTTTTTGCATTGGGCTCGACTCCGACAAATGCCCCCGCTTTCCTCCCCCACTCTCGTCCCACGCCTACATGTCACATATTTAGTGGTCTATTTTTTAAAAATGAGCCTCTACTTTTTAGTAGGTTATCAGCCAAGTAAAATTATTTTAATTTTTTTTTACTCATAATTATAAATAAGAGTATAGTAATATGAATGAATTCGATCCATAAGGAGATATGAGTTGTTAATTTTAATTGACTATTTTAAACATGAGGGATTTTGTTGTTCAAAAGTAATTTAAACTAAAACTTAACCTGAAAGTGTTTAAGAAAATACTATAAGAGAAAGCTAGTTAAGGAATTCACTGTCCATCATTACACATGATATGGAATCAAACATCAATATCGTTATTCACTCTCTTATGTTACCAATAATCCTAAAGTATCTCCAATCGGTGTCAACACTTCGTTACGTCTCCATAAATTAACAAATAGTGCAATCGCTAATACATGAATTCTTTTCCACCAAATAACCTAATGCTTTATTGATAGGATTTTAGAATACCATATATAAATAAACCACAATCACACGGTGTCTACAATGCAGACAACGACAAGTATGGGTCGAACCCACAGGGAGCGGGACAATACTGCAATCAATATCTCTAATCAGCTAATCAAGAATAATATTTTTGGATTTTTCGGAGTAAAGTTAAAACAAGAAAAATAAACTAAACTAATAAAATAAAATAAATCAAATGGGAGAAACAGTAACCAGGGTTTTCAGTATCCACCACTATTTCTATTTAATTACTGAAGTGAAACATAACTCCTGAATATTCATCTATTGTTCGTTCTATCGACATCACCTATTATATGTGATAGAGTCGCAAATGTCACTGGGACGCCCTAAACATGGCGCATCAAAAGCTCTAAGTCTCATGCATACACCATCTAATTGCGTTAGCGAGAAAATAATATGAAACTAATTATAGGTTCACAAATAATATCTGGCTCTTCTAAGCATACCCCATCTAAGAATTTAACCCAAGCATGAAATATCAAATAAGTAGACAAACATATATGTTATCCTATTAATTTTGCGCATAAGTTACTGTATTGTATAGAACCGGTGAAGCAATAACTAATTTTCCATTAAATCAATACACAAAATCATGGAATTAATCTATTCAAATCATAATAGTCAGTATCAAATAATTCGATTTAATAGATCTAAAACTTTAAGTGGTTTCAATATTA
Organism: Papaver californicum; assembly: GCA_023531435.1. Classification (NCBI taxonomy): domain Eukaryota; kingdom Viridiplantae; phylum Streptophyta; class Magnoliopsida; order Ranunculales; family Papaveraceae; genus Papaver; species Papaver californicum. Next base: position 506,093 of record JAJJMC010030097.1, read on the forward strand.
AACCTTAGCTACAAATTAATTAGCAAGACATAGGGTTGGGTTTCTCAAAACTCATAAAAATAATTAAGAAAGAAAAAAATTAAACCAATGATATTGGAGCGGTAATTCAGATTTCGGTACCACCGATTCCCTTCCTGGCTAGTTTTCCCCTTTCTCCTTATGCCTCTTCAACTTCTAGTTTTTTGTCATTTTTTATTTCGTCCTTTTCTTTTTGTTTCAGACGTGCAAAAACTAAAAAAAATCCTCTCCTTCTTGGTTGTTCACGTCACCTCCTCCCTCTTCTTCTTTTTCTGTACTGTCCCCAAAAGAAAAGCTAAAAGGCTACACCTCCCCTACTTTTCTCTATGTTCTGTCTTCCTCCTACCTCACTCCCTTTCAATCAACCCCTAGCCTAGCTCCTAGGTCTTTCTTCTACCTAAGAAAATCTTTGTCTTCTCATCTACACTTCCTTCCCGGAAATGCTAGTTTTCCCGAAGATTTTTTCCCAAAGATTCTCCCGACTGAGATAAAAAAGATGACCCATCTTTATCTTTTACCATCCCAATGATAGAGAGTTTGGATAAGGACCATTAGATCCCCTATTCGGGAGAAGAATCGGGGAAACTAGCATTTCCCTTTCCTTCCACCAACCCAGGCTACTCTCTTTCCCCCTTCTTCTTTTACCTGACGCGCCTAAAAGAGAACCTAAAAAGCTCTCCACAAGAAATCACGTATGCCCTGGTTCCCACGTGTTGGCTTCATCCATTTTTTATGAGTTGTCAGTTTCCTCATCTCACTTTAATTCGGTCAAACCTTCCACCTTTTCCAACCTTCTCTGACACCAACTCCAAAGACTAATACACGTCTAACACCTCGCTTTCCTTATTCAGATTTTGTCTTTCTACTCTACAACCTAGGTAGCAGCCGTCAGACTATTGCCACGTCCGACTTTCAGCCTCAGAACAAGTAAAACCGAGCCTCACTTTTCCTCTGCGTCATAGCAACTCCACATGCTTCCGGACCAATTCACAGTCCAATCTAATACCGCCATTTGATGCAATTTTGTCCGCTTAGCTGTATTTAGCTAGTAACTTGGATTTTCGGTGTACTACCTATAAACACATAAAAATAGTAAAATTAATATAATTCAAAGTACTAGAAAATATAATTTAGGCGGTAAAAATGTATGAATTATTCGCTTATCATTTATCGCTAAGAGATTCAACTTGAGGAAATCCTTAGATTCTATGAGACAAGTTACTCATAGGCAATACAAACACAATCGTGGCATATTCAACCTAGGCCAAGTTTTACTTATGACTCACTTCACGATTTGTACCGCTAGTGATCACAAATTACTACTAGTTATTAGGGTTCTTAATAAAATTATCTAAGACTCCTAATTAGATATAGAGAATTTATTAAGATATTTAATTCATGAATTAAATATATAAGAATAACCAATCATATTATATGAACACAATCAAATAATTGTTATACATAGTAAAACTTGAACTATATGTAAGAGAGTGAATAATGAAACTAATCCATTAATTGAATAACATGTTCATGAATTTAGGTTACATCCTTAACCAATAAAAGAACATTAGTTTATCATAAATTTCTTAAAACCCATGGAAAATGATAAAGTAGAAAATAAAAGCAAACCCTAGGTTATAGAAAATCTCTAACTCCAGAGCTCCTTCTCTTGTCTTCTTCCAAAAAGATATATGATAGGTCCCCAAAAATTAAGTGGAATTGTGTCTTAAATAGTTATTCAAAAGTAGAAATGCATGAACTCGAATCCCAGTAATACTAGGTTTTGGAAACTCAAAAATAGCATAAAAACCCGTCAAAAAATACCTAGCTCATGTATCTGCCTCGGCCACCTGACCTTCCAAGATTTCTGTTTTGCCTCGGAATCCTGACCTCCGAGGAAATTAGAAGTTCCTGAATTTTCCCTCGGTCACCTTACCGTCCGAGGAAATTAAAAGTTTCTGACTTTTTCCTTGGTCACCTGACCCTCCGAGGCAATTCTGAACTTGTTTTTCTCATAACTTCTTCATATGACATCGGAATGACCACACTCTTTCACCGTTGGTTGTTTCTCTTCATTATCTTCAAGATATTGACAAGAAATTCTGGGTTAGGACGAGTTCCACTTCCTTCTTCCTTTGTAACAATCCATTTCCACTTATTTTTAGAGATGTAACCTAATAAAGACATAAAATAGAAAAGTAATAATAATACAAGGTAATTCACACAAAATATAGCAAATAAATATAAGAAAATGATACTCAAAATATGTAAAATATGCACTTATCACTTTTCCAATGGATGGAGGAGAGAAGTTAAATCTAAGGTTGGTTTAAATATCGCATATGGGGATGCGAGTGGGGGAGGAAACCAGGGTACACAAAGCACTATCGTAGAAGTACCGTCTTTATACCTATACAGAACAACAATGTATAGAATGGTGATCAACCTAAAAGTATATGAAAGATGATAAGCATAACTCTATGTTTAGATCTAAATCTTGGTAATTTGATATCCCTTTAAGTTGGAACTATATATTAAAACTTCAATTCACATGGTAAAGAGTTAATAATTATTATGTTAACATGATACTAAAAGTAAGTCAACTATAACAAAAGGAAATGGTATTAATTCATAAATAAAAAAACAATCAATAAGACTGATGGAAATACTTAGGATTTCCATTGGGTATGGAAAACTTAATTACCACAAGATTCAAAATGAATTGCTTTAGAAACCTGTTAGAACAAATGACACAAACTAGCCAATCCAATCAAGATATGAAATAAAAATAAAATCAAAGTAAATCAAACATACACACAACACAAGGATTTATAGTGATTCGATCAAGATGATCTACATCCACTTGCAAAGACGACGAAATGATTCCACTATGTATCAAACAAGTTTACAAGGTATTCAATCAATCCCCTCTCAAGAACCCTAGCCCCCTTTTTGGTGCCTTACATTCTCTATCTAGAATAACATAAGTATCTCTCTCTATGATAAGGAGATCCCTTCTCCTTATATCTAACCTATACATATAATGGACTAATGGCCAGATCTAAGGGACAAGCCTAATCAGAATACTCAAAAGTAATCAAGGCATATACAACAAATCTCCACCTTGACTTGAATACTATCAAGTCGCAATCCGATTGCACACAACTTCATCATTCTCCATCATCGTCTTCGCTCAGCCCTTACAAGGGTTCTCAGCACCTGCCAACACCAACCAAGTCCAAGCAATGTTTGAACTTGATACTTGGAACCGGCTTCGTCAACATGTCTACAGGGTTATCCGCTGTAGGAACCTTTAGCATCACTATCTTTCTTTCTTCAACTGCATCCTTGATAAAGTGATACCTGCCATCGATGTGCTTCGTTCTCTCATGATACATCTGGTTTTTGGACAAGTGAATAGCACTTTGATTTTCACATAACAGAGTTACACTCTCTTGTTTAAAAACCCAAATCACCAACTATACCATCACTCATATACCTTCTTTCACTGCTTCTGCGGCTGCCATGTACTCTGCCTCAGTTGTAGATAATGCAACTGTATTTTACAAAATCGACCTCCAACTGATAGTACTACCACACAATGTGAAAGTATAACCTATCAATGACCTTCTTCTATCAACATCACCTGCATAGTCAGAATCAACATACCCCATAACATTTATTGAATCACCACAGTGTTTGTCAAACAGTACACCAAAATCTGTACTGCCTCTTAGATACCTCAAAATCCATTTTACAGCTTGCTAATGAGCCTTCCCAGGACTTCCCACATATCTACATACCACAGTCACATCTTGTGCGACATCCGGCCTTGTACAAACCATAACATATATGATGCTACCAACTACGCTTGCATATGGGACCCGAGACATGTACTGTCACAGACCGAAAAATTTCCGCCTCCGGCGCGTTGCGCTGGTCAGTCCAGAACTCCCCGATGCGTGATTTAAAAGAGAGTCACCGGACCTTAAAGCTTAACTTCTCGCTGGAAAGTGCAAGTAAATTTTTGTTTTCCAAACATGCCTTGTATGCATTATACTCGAAACTTAGTTACCACATCATTCAAGCTACGTTTATACTGTTCCAGGTATATTTTCTTTCCCAAAGATGCTTTGCAAGCATGGTACTCAGACCGTAGTCTCCATATCGTTCCAACTCACCCTGACCTACAAAGGGTGCAAGGTTAAAGCCCATGGTGAATGCCTTTGACTAGCATACCATTCCAACTTACCCTCATTATACCAAGGGCTGAAGGCTATACAAGCTAAGGGGGATGCCTTTGGCAAGCATCGCATAATTTTGATCATTGTCCAGGCCTAACTCATGCTTTGGACCAACACCTAGGCTATTTCAAACCTAAGCTTTCGCTTCATCAATTCTGCTTCAGCCATGCGCTGGAGCCTGCACTTATCTTATTCTTGCCAAGGGTGTAACATCCAGGCACATGCAATTCCATGCCGCAACGGTTGCTAGGAAGTATGAACAATCCATCAAATTAAATTGCAACTGCCCCATCAAGTGTGGCAACAATCATCTCTTGCTTAGCATTGCCGAGCCAGATGATATGAGTTACCCAAATGTCGCAATCATCTCTCGAATTAGATGATATGAGCGACAAGGTGTTGCACCTCAATGCATTGCATTGCGGCTTCCTACGTACCCAACCCGTACCTTGATGGGATCAAGCATGACCGTAGTTCATCATAGGGTCGATTCGAAAGGGACAAGCAACTTAAGCCTATTAAGGCAAAACCAACTTCGATTCTAACTTCATCGCAAGGCCAAAGGCCAAGCAAAGCCTAGTCCGTGTAGGCCAAAGGGCTTTCGCAAGGTAGGAACTAGCTTATGCATAACTATCGCTATTTATTATGCAAATATGCATTATCAAGTACGTAGCACGATCGAAAAATGCTTTCGTAAAATTTCAAGCTTCATCGGCTAAGCTACCAGCATATTGATGCTTATGCATCAAGTATGCTCCAACGTATAGGCTACTTCACATATCTACATGTGCATTACCCCTCATGCACATTCAAGCTTCATCGGTTAAGCTACAAACATATTGATGCTTATGCATCAAGTATGCTCCAACGTATTGGCCACTTCGCATATCTACATGTGCATTACCGCTCATGCACATTCCAACAAAGCTCCCTCCCTATATATATGTTTTATTCACATTTCTACAAACAAATATTAGAAAGGTAGGGGTCATCCATCGACTGCAAGGCCGCAAATGAAGATTTCTTGCCAAAGCCAAGCGAAGCATTCTCGGGTAAGCTACAGTTAAACACGCTTATGAGCATCAAGTATGCTCCATCGTATAAGCTACATCGCATTTATATTTGCATTACCGCTCATGAACATTCAAGCAAAGCTCTCTTCCTATATATGTTTTATTTGCATTTCCACAAATAAATATTTGAAAGGTAAGGGCCATCCATCAACTGCAAGGCCGAAAATGAAGATTTCTTGCCAAAGCCAAGCATTCTTGGCTCGGTGATGCATTCTCGATAATGCATGACGGTATAATAGTTCCTTAGCACTATGATGCATTTATCAAATAACGACATTGGCTCGGTGATGCACTATGATGCTCTCACTATGATGCTCTCACTTAGCAACTTCGGCTCGGTGATGCATTGGATCATGCATCACGGCATAATAGTGCCTTAGCAATATGATGCTCTCACTTACGCAACTTCGGCTCGGTGATGCATTGGATCATGCATCACGACATAATAGTGCCTTAGCAATATGATGCTCTCACTTACGCAACTCGGCTCGGTGATGCATTGGATCACGCATCACGGCATAATAGTGCCTTAGCACTATGATGCTCTCACTTACGCAACTTCGGCTCGGTGATGCATTGGAACATGCATCACGGCATAATAGTGCTTAGCACTATGATGCTCTCACTTACGCAACTCCGGCTCGGTGATGCATTGGATCATGCATCACGGCATAATAGTGCCTTAGCACTATGATGCTCTCACTTA
>JAJJMC010030097.1:512143-595062 GCA_023531435.1 Papaver californicum
ATGCATCACGGCATAATAGTGCCTTAGCACTATGATGCTCTCACTTACGCAACTTCGGCTCGGTATAATAGTGCCTTTGCACTATCATGCCTCCTCAAATACGCATCACGCGTAATAGGGCCTTAACACTATAATTCAAGGTCAAGGCATCCACACCCCAATGCATATCTGGGTAAGCTTTATAAGCTTAGGATGAAGCTTCAACCAAGGTCATGACGCGTCCATGAGTAAGCGTCATACAAAAATTACGGGTGTTACATGTACTATACCTCATCTGCAGTTTGAGGTGATAATTTTCCATGGAGTTTAAAATGAGATTCCAAAGGAGTACTTACTGGTTTTGCATCTTTCATACCAAACCTTTCCAACGCCTTCTCGATGTAAGCCTTCCGAGACAAATACAACTTTCCTTCATATCGGTTTATATGAATCTCCATGCCCAATATCTTCTTTTCTGCACCCAAATCCTTCATCTCAAACTCACTACTCAACTGCACTTTTAACTTTTGTATCTCTGACATGTCTTTGCAAGCTATCAACATATCATCAACATACAAGGTCAAATACACAAATATACCATCTTGGAGTTTCCTATGATATACACAACTATCATACTTACTCATCTCATAGTTATTCGTAATCATAAATGTATCAAAACGTTTATACCACTTCCTTGGAATTTCTTTAGCCCATATAAAGATTTCTTCAACAAACATACATGATCTTTTTTACCAGGAACTTCAAACCCCTTTGGTTGTTGCATATAAATACGCTCTTCCAAATTACCATGAAGGAAAGTTGTGTTAACATCTAGTTTCTCTAACTCAGGATCATTCAAAGCAACTATAGCAAGAAATTCTAATAGAACTATGTTTAACAACGGGAGAAAATACCTCATTATAGTCAATGCCTTCTCTTTGTGTAAACCCTTTGACACAAGCCTTGCTTTGAACCTTGTTCCTTCACCATTTAAAGTACCTCTTTCTTCTTGAAGACCCATTTGCTTCACACAATCTTTTGTCCCATAGGTACTGCAACTATCTCCCAAGTTTCATTCTTGTCAAAAGACTCAACTTCTTCAATCATAAAATCTCCCCATTCTGCTGATTCTTCTCCACAGATTGCTTCTTGATAGGTACTTGGCTCATCCCCATTTATGCTCTCACCTATTGCAAGTTCATACACAACCAAGTCAGCATGGCCATAGCTCTGAGGTGGTATGACTTGCCTCCTCACTATGTTTCTTGTAAGATTGTACTGATGATCTTGTGATTCTTCTTTCTGGGCAGGCTCTTGCACAATTTCTTGATCATCCTCATCAGAAAAAACAGTTCCATTGTTTCCATGAACTTGTATCTCAAGTTCCAGCTGGTTACCAAGCTCCACCTTATCACTAACACTCTCTTCAGCTCTTCCATCTAGTTCTTCATTTTTTGGCTTCAACATAGATTTCTCATCAAATTTCACATTTCTACTAATAAGAAACTTGTTTTATCTTTCTTCAGGACACCATAACATGTAGCCTTTCACACCCGTTGCATACCCAAGAAATATTCACTTCTTTTCTCTAGGATATATCTTTCCCTTATTCACATGAGCATAGGCTGGACATCCAAAAATCTTCAAGTCTCTATATTTAGCATGTGAACCTGTCCAAACTTCATTTGGAGTCTTGCACTCAATTGTAGTTGATGGAGATCTATTCACTAAATAGGCTGAAGTGTTAGCAGCTTCTGCCCAAAACACCCTTTGTAACCCTGCATTAGAGAGCATGCACCTTGCCTTCTCTATTATGGTTCTGTTCATCCTTTCAGCAACACCATTTTGTTGTGGTGTCTTTCTGACTGTCCGGTGTCTCACAATCCATTCCTCCTTGAATAACTCATTTAACTCCTTGTCCTCAAGCACTTGATATGCCTACCGTTTTGTTTCTCAACCATAGTCTTCTATTGCTTGAAATTGACAAAAGTTTCATCTCTGTGCTTAAGTATGAAAACTCATACTTTCCTTGAGAAATCATCAATGAATTTCAACATATATATACCACCACCTTGTGACTCCACCCGAGAAGGACCCCAAAGATCAGAGTGAATGTAATCCAAAATACCTTTGGTGTTATAAATAGCTTTGCTGAACTTGACTCTACATTATTTCCCAAAGACGCAATGCTCATAGAATTCTAGTATTCTAGTTTTATGACCACCAAACAACCCTTGCTTGTTCAAAACATCTAACCCCCTCTCACTCATATGCCCTAACTTCACATGCCATAATTTGGTAGTATCATCTTCTGAACTTGAAGAACATACAACTGCATCCCCTGTCACAGTAGTGCCCTGTAGTGTATAAAGACCATTAATTCTATTGTTGTTCATAATTGTAAGACTTCCTATTGAGACCCGAATAATTCCATCTTCACCTTGATACTTGCAACCATTTGAATCAAGTGTACCCAAAGAAATCAAATTTCTTTTCAAATCCGGAACATGCCTAACCTTGGTTAAAGTCCTCACTGCACCATCATGCATCTTAATTTGAATTGTACCTACACCCACCACTTTACAAGTGACGTTCTTTCCCATAAGAACTTTACCACCTTCTCTAGATTGATAAGTAGTAAACTATTCTCTATGAGGACACATATGAAAAGTACAACCGGAATCAAGAATCCACCCACTATCCGAGATTTCGGTATAAACCGTGAGAACCGTTCCATCATCAATTTCTTCTTCAACATTTGTTGTACTACCTTGATTTGTATTCTTCTCAAGATTCTTCCTTTCCGGACAATCCTTCTTGAAATGCCCTTCTAACTTACAATGAAAGCATTCGAATTTACCCGATTTAGATTTAGACTTAGAATTTGATCTACTTCTATCTAAACCACCTTTTTGCTTTGTTGTTCCTATTACAAACAACCCATTGTAGATGGTGAGTTTTTGACAAAGGCTAAAATTGTAAAAAAAATCCCTTTGCTAAGCAACAAGAATATATACATGTGCATATTTACGCGCATATGCTTAATATAGAATACTGTGTCTCTACTTATATTACGCAAGTGAATTAAGAGTGAAGGTTCTTTCTAAACATTCTAAATTAGCCTTGTAGCCTCTTTAACATTTATAATTTCGTTCCATATCGAACTAGCCTCAAGTCGCATAAATTCTACTGCTGAATTCCTTGAACTTTCTTCTAATGCACATCAATGTTCTAGCAAGATCCATTAAACTCGAGAATAGATAATGCTTAAACCCTGAAATACATTATAGCTTAACGCTTCATTCGCCACAAATGCTCATCAAATTGCTCTTCCGAGCTTAAATATGCTACTTTAGCACTTTGCTTAAATATAAGCCATAAATAATGCGTCACTCCCCTCGGATGCGCCACAATCAAGAAGCAATACCATAAAAGACGCATAGCTAGGCTAACCCTAGCATTTTCTCATATTAGCGCCAAGATAGCACTAGCCATTTGGCTAAGCACTGCATTGGCATCAGTTAGCCACAATAGCGCTAAAAGCGCTAACTTTTCTATGAGCTAAACCCTAGCACCCGAGAAGCGCTAACTAACCAAAAATAGTATTATCTAGCACATTTTTGCCTAATAAGGCCTTAGCTGGCATATCACTACCTTAGCACTTCGATCCTAACACTAAAAGTGTTAACCCTAATTCTAACGACGAAAGCGCTAACTCCCTTGGAAAGCCTTAGCCTGACGCCCCCGAGCAACGACTAAGGTCAATGCGCTCCTAGCTTGACGCGTCCCCAAGACCAATACGTCTCTACCATGTTCAAGCATGCCCCTTGAACTCCAGCGCGTCCCAGCTCCTCAGCGCCATAACATCCAAATACGTCTTCTAGCAAGGCTAGCGCGTCCAAGGCCAAATGCGTCTCCTAGCATCCTATGCGTCCAAGCCCTAGCTGACGCATCCCCAAGCGACTGACAAGGCTCCAGCGCGTCTTAGCCTCAACGTCATGACCTTCTCTGCGTCCCCAACTCCAACGCGCTATGACCTCCTCCGCGTCTCTAACTCCTTGGCGTCCTAGCTTTGGCTTCCTTAGCGTCCTAGATCCTATGCGTATTTATCCAAAGGCAAGCACGTCCCATAATGGCTATTGCGTCTCAAATTTCTCTAGCATGACTCATAGTGGCCAATGCGTCCCTAGCATCCTCTATGGCTTAGCCAATGAGTCGCAATCTCTAGCACGCCTCTTGGCATAATGAACTCATACTTAGCGACTTAGCCACAAGTACATTAATGCTAAAACCTTAGTGCTAACTATACAATTGAAGTGCTAACTTCAAACCTTCTTGATACTAGCTTCTTAGCCCTAGTACAATTGATATTTACTAAAGGTTGTGCATATTGGTCTTACTCCTGAGATGTTATCGTACACTAAAAGAGCTAGCACATTCTTATTTGTGCTAAGTAGCTAGTGCTAGATTTGCTATCTACCTTCCTCAGAAATACGCCTTTCTTCCCAATATGGGTTCAACATCAAGCCTTATATGCATTCTGATAGTTCTCCTTTCTTAAGAAGTCCTCTACAATATTTAGCCTCAAATGCCTCTCAGACTTACGATAAGTCGCTTCTGAGCTAATACTGAGCCATTAAATATGCCATGTTACTTTCAAGCAAGTACACGATCATTAAACTTCCCAGACTCGACACTAATCAGTCTGACTGTCAATCCAATAAGTCGCATAACTTGTCTTATTGACTTAACAAGTCATTTGACTTGACTTGAATTAATCAAAACCATAATGGCTTATGACTCCACTATTTCCACGAGATATCAAAAACAACATAGGGGGTTCTCATTAGGGTATTGGTCTGGCGGTCTACGGCATCGTGGGTGGTGGTACCACCTCTACGAACAAGAAGGTAACAAGAAGTGGACGGTTACAGAGCAGTTGAAAGGATGAGGAGTAGTGGTCAGACAGGTCTTCCCTACTTTCCCTGCACCACCCCACTACAATCTCCATAATCATTACTTCTCCATCTTTCCTAACTTCCACGACTTACGAGAAAACCAGTGTGTCTTATTTGAACTATAAATAAATGATTTTCATATATTCGAAACAAGACAGAAAAGACACTGAGTCTGGAGAAACAAAACTTAAAGAATTAGCGATTCCTTTTAGAGAATCCATTTTCTTCTCCATATACTATCACACTAATATTTTCTCAACCTTCTTTGCTTCCCTCCCCTAAGACCTAACCAAATCCTTTCTATCTTTGTAATCGAAGCAGGACGTGAACGACCATTTCTTGGTTTAGGCTCGTCTTGTTCGAGCTTGATCTCTCGAACCTACTTGAAAGTACGATTTTACCATACATTTGTTTTTACCATAAAACACCCATCTCCGAGCTCTCTTTACCATCAATACCGGTCTTTTTCAACTTTTTTGAGTTCAAAGCCACCTTAACGTCTTCCATGGAAATTGTAGTCTTTCCAAACATTACGATATCAAAAAAGTTATCATAAGATGGTGGTAAGGAACAAAGCAAGCCTAATGCTTGGTATTCATCTTCAATTTTTACATTAATATTTGCCAAATCCAAGAGAATTTTATTATAATCATTTATATGATTTATAATAGACATTCCTTCATGCATTCCAAGAGTATGTAATTTCTTCTTAAGATAAAGACGATTAGTCACGGATTTAGTTATATACGTCTTTTCCAACTTGTTTCATAGCCCATCTGGAGTCGTTTCCATCGCTACTTCTCTCAAGACCTCATTGCTCAAACACAACAAAATTAATCCATGTGCTTTCTCCATGAGTTCTTCCTTTTCTTCATCCTTCAATGTTGTTGCAAGACCCGTTTTTCCCTTCAAAGTTTTCACTAAACCTTGTTGAACCAAAACCATCCTCATCTTTAGCCTCCATAGATTAAAATCATTATTTTCATCAATTTCTCAATCTCATACTTTTTGCCATTGTAGATCACTCCCACCCGGAGCTCTCATACCAACTTGTTAGAACAAATAGCACAAGCTAGCACAATCCAATCAAGATATGAAATAGAAATGAAATCAAAGTAAATCAAGCACACACACACAACACAAGGATTTATAATGGTTCGATCAGGATGATCTACATCCACTTGCGAAGACGACGAAATGGATCCACTATGTATCAAACAAGTTTACAAGGTATTGAATCAATACCTTCTCAAGAACCCTAGCCTCTTTTTGGTGCCTCACACTCTCTATCTAGAATAACATAAGTTTCTTTCTCTATGATAAGGAGATCCTTTCTCCTTATATCTAACCTAGATAGATAATGGACTAATGGGCCAGGTCTAAGGGACAAGCCCAATCAGAATACTCAAAAGTATTCAAGGCATGCATATACAATAAAACCTATTATTGGGGCTGCAATCCTTGGGTTTTAAGGGCTGCATAGGACTCAAATGTCCTAAATATGGATAGGGGACCTAATATGTAACAAAAGTTTAAAATACCCTTACTCCATAAATAAACCTAAATGTAATTATAGATAAAAAAAAATAAACCTAAATCTATTATTCTTCTTTTTCTCTTCTTTTTCATGATAGAAATATTTTTATGTCTGATTTGTCCCAATTCTTTATATTGATAGTGCTCGATTGTGTATTAATTGTGTTATTTTATGTGTTTGTAGGTATTCTTGGGAGAGTAAACAATCATGGAAAATTGGTTAAAAAAGTGATAAAGGCACCCATATGAAGTTATAAAGGCACCCAGACTTTGGTTCAAGACACCCACTCTCATCTGCGTGATATTATTTAACGAATCTTTGGAAATTTGGAAGGTGTTAAAACAATGAGATATTCTTGTCTTGATAAGGAAGAGTTTCAAAAATTTTGGGAACATATAATGAAAACATAATCAAATATTGGCAGTATCTTATAAAAATGAATTTTTACACGAGTTAATAGATCTCGTGAAATTATTCTCTGGGTTGGTTAGATTTTATACAAAGAATATCTTCTTTTTAATAAAAAATACCCATCTTCTTCACCATATGAAGAGCATTGCGAGAGTAAAAGAAGAAAAGTAAATTTCCAAGAGTCAAGAAAAAAAGAAAGGAAAATATCTCGGTCGAGATTTGATACTAAAGGGCGAAGATTTGAGAGAAGATTTGATGTAGTATAAATATAGAGTCGAGGAAATCATTTGGAGGGGGCTGGCAGAGGCCAGAAACACAAGAAGAATAACTCAAAAAAAATTTGTTGCTGCCAGAGAGAAGAAGGAAAAAGATGAAGAAACAGTTGCAATAGGTTTTGTAACAGTCCATTAGCAAAGGCTATCTTCATTCTGTAGCACTTGTTTTGTAACATCGAGTTTGTAACGCCCATACACCGTTGCAAACTCGTTGTTTTATTATTTTCTCTTTTTTCACCTTTGTAAACACTTTTTGGGCTATGAATAAATCTTTTGAGAGTGTTTCAACATGAGAAGCTAAACCCCGTCACTGGGACAATGGAGGAAGCCATATTTCATGATTGTGGTAATTATAATTAATTCTTTTATGACTTTTTATATTAATTTCAACTGATTTATGATTTTTCTTAATTAGTTGTGATCTTGTTTGATGGTGTATGTTTAGTCTAAAGTACTTTTGATGTTCCATGCTTATAATTTACATATAATATTTAAAAATCTACTTTAGTAAAGAATCAGAATCAATATTCTTTTATTATATGAGCTATAATTGTGTTGAATTAATATTTGAACCACATGAATATGAAGATTGGTGGAATCCTGAGTCCCAGTTTCTCTTAATCTTGTTATCATCTTATATATATATATATATATATATATATATATATTTTTTTTTTTTTTTAGATTAAATTAGAATTAGGTCTAAAATCCATTCTTCACAAGTCTGAGTAACGAACTTTTTACAACTATCTACAAATCATATAACTTCATGATGAAGATGATGAACTCAAAAAAAAATGACGGATTAATAATTCAATTTTAGGAACTACTTACGGCTAGAAACATATGAACTCTTAGCCGTAAAACATATGACGTCTAGCAATTTATCATTTCTCAGTCGTAGGCTAGTAATTATTTTGTTGTTTACGGCTGGAAAATGACGAATTTTTAATCGTCGGGTGTTTTACGGCTAGCTTCCTAGCCGTAAGTGGATTTGAAATTTCATATTAAAATTGTTTACTCATTTTAAGAATGAGTATAACCAGATACTCGATTTAGGAATGAGTATCAGTTTATACTCATTCTTAAAATGAGTATCCTATTATACACATTTTTAAAATGAGTATATACCTATTATGGATAGGAAATGATGAATTCCTAGCCATAAATGACTCTGAAAAATACAAAATTCTCGTCACAGAGTTTCTAGTCGTAGATAGTGTTTTCATAGCCGTAGAATATGTCTTACGGATGTCGTAGTCTTGATTCCTAGACGTCAATCTTACCTACGGCTAGGAAATGATAAACTCCTAGCCGTAAGATGCTTTGAAAATGAAAAGGTAAGGGGCATATGCCCTTCATTGATTCTAAATTTTAAATCAATTCGTTAATCTAATCAAACACTAACTTTTATTTAGTTTAGATAATTATGTTCATCAACACTAATTAATAGAGGACACTCTAGATATTATTGAAATTAGTAGGATAAGGGGTTATTGAGTTTTCTACTTGATGACCCAATTTTGTCTTTTTGTAAGCCCTCTAAATCCAAGGAATGCAACCCCAATAATAGGTTTCATTTTTTTGGTGTACGATGTTCTTTACTTTATAGTGGCATATCCCCTCGGCGACATATGCTGTTGTTGTCGTTGATAAATCTCAGACAACATTTTCGTGTAATCCATTTCTCAAAGAACTTGCGTGTTTTACGGCTTATGTACTACCTGACATTCTGGCTTTTATATCTTTTTTCTTTCTTTTTTTTTCCTTTTTTTTTGATATGTGAAAGCTGGATCCAGGCCCCTAATCGAACCCATCCAGGAAGACTGGCCCCACTACCAGACTCATCACGCCAAACCCGACTATACAACTACATTAATACGAATATAAATTTTTATGGTGGAAATTAAACCCCTGACTTCCTCCTTACTGGAGTTGACGATAAACCATTGAACTATAATCTTGGACCCATTTTTACATCTAATTAAACGTTGGATAGCAGATGTTGTTTAATACAACAATTGTTTTTGGAAACACATGATGCGGTAGGTATGAGATTAGAGAAAGTTATTTTGTATACGTACTTTTCAAAGTAATATTTTTAATATATGTTGTTGGAAACAATTGATATAATTCGTGCAAAACAAACAAACAAATATAATCAAAACAAAATTGTTGAAAGCTGAGTCGCGGACTACGTAGCTTTGTTTACGATGATTTTACGGCTCTTCCCTGACTGTGTAAATGCAATGTCGTTCCTAAGATAAAACAACCGATTTCTTAATATCTTAATCTCTCATGCAATGTGAAATCCTGAACACTACAACTCTATCAGTTCTTGCTTAGAATTCTTAGGGTTAAAGAAAACTTGTGTTTTGTTTTCTCTAGCAAAATATGTTTTTTTTATTACTAAAACAAATCAATGTCTTTAATAAAAAATATCAATGAAGATTAATTCTCCTTAAAATCCTCAAAAGTCAAAAAAATGTTGGTTCCATTTATTGAGAGTAAATACTAATAAATGGAAATTAACTATCATTAAAACAAATTTTTTAAAACAATATTCAAAAATTTAGAACAAAATTCAAGGGAAAATTACATCTCAAGGCTCCGCTTCCAAATTAAATATTATATACACGTAAGTACGTATGCATATATACCTATTTAGTAGGGGGAGATTTGATCCTCTAACCTCACCCTCAAAGCCTAAAATCTTTTATCATTGGACCAAGCTCTTAATATTGATAAGAATATACAAAAAAAAATGTTTTTAATAATATACTCCAACATTTATTTACCTGAGAAATATATTTGCACACTAAACGGAAGCATTTTAGTATTCTATTAGGCATTAGGTGAGATACCGCTGCCAAATGAGAGTGTTAAATTTATCCGTAGTTAATTCGCCTTCTATATTTCTACCAAATGAGAATATTTACCTTAGTTTAAACCTGCATGAAATTTCCTGTACATTCTGATAAAAAAAATATGTTTTTGTTGATATATATCCGGTTTCATCATGCATATTTTGACGAAAAAACATGTTACGTCATGATGTATTTGGTTTCATCCTGCATATTTGGGTTTATTTTTTTTAATGTTAAAGATGATGGTGTGTGTGTTATATTTTTGTTATTATTGAAGGTGGTGGTGGCAGTAATGTGGTATTTACTGCAGATAAAAATGTTGGTAGTGTTGGTAGTTGTGCTAGATTATTTTACTTTATTATTTTATTTTTTTTAAATAAAACGGGTGGTAGCATAATTTTTCCTATCTTACTTTAATCTAGGATGCAATATGTTTCATCCTAGCTATTTTTTGAATAATTTTATTTTCTTAGTTTAAGTCAGGATGCATCCAGTTTCAGCATAGTTATTTTTTGAATAATTTTTTATATTTTGTTTTAAGTCCCGACGCAACCAGTTTCATCCTAGTTATTCTTTTTCGAAAATAAACTTCCAAATTTACTATCAACAATGGTATTTTGTGGATCATTTAAAACCCTTTCCAAAAATATAAATTTTATTAAATCGGATATATTTTGGAAGTTATTTTTTTTTGTAATTTGTTAATTAGAGTAAGTAAAGATTTTAAAAAAAATACTCCATCCGTTTTAGGAAAAGAGTTACTTTTCCTATTTGCACAATTGTTAAGGCAAGATAAGAGAGAATAACTTTTATAATTTATTTCCCAATTTACCCTAACAAAAAGTTTAATACTACATATATCTTTATAATGAGAATAATAGCATTTCTTAAAATAACAAGGGTAGTTTTGAAAGTTTGTTATGTTGAAAATGAAAGTAACTCTTTTGTTGGAACAAAAATTTAAAGAGAAAGTAACTCTTTTCCTGAAACGGAGGAAGTATAACATAAAGATAAAATATATAATTATTTAAGATTTCTAGTATTCATTTTACCCTTCCATAATGTTTATTTGTCCACTAAAATTTTATTTTAGAGGTACTTGGTAATATACTCATTTTCTCTCTAGTCTCATTTGGTTAGATAAAGTGATTTATCTTCGTCTGAGCCTGGATTAGATGGATTCTTATCCAACACGACAGTAAATATTAGAAAAAGTTGGGAAACGATTATCTTCAGGTTGGATGGTCAAATTCAGTAGGTCATCTCATATCAATAACATACTAACCTGATATTACAAATAGCTGCATTCTGAATCTGGATCCAAGAGCATTCTACACCATTCGAAAGGCTATCCTAATAGGGGTCATAGCGTATCTCCAATCGGAATCCGAAAAGATTCTACATCATTCAAAATTTAAATTCAAACAAACATAACATTTTCTATCCCGAATTCGTATAACGAATTTATCCAAATACTGTATTAAATAATGTCCGATCTGAAATTATTTAAAAAATAAATAAAATATAAAGGTTGTTCATATTTGCAAAAATAATATAAAAATATTAAATACATAAAAAATAGGATAAAAATAATTATTTATAAAAATTAATTAATTTTCTAATGTGTATAATTTCATGTCCAACCAATGTAGTCCATACCGGATTTCGGTTCGTACCGGTCGAGAGCGATACACTGGTACGCCGGTATACCGGGGAAATTTCGGTTTGAAATATCGACGAAATATTGGTCCATATATTTTATACCTATAATTTTATAAAAAAATACTAGTTCACATTTTATAACTATAAATATATTTTAACACGTTATAACAAACGTTTTTTCACAAAGTTTAGAAAGAAAAACTAGTACTCATCCAAAATATATAGATCCATAGATTCCATACAAAGTTCAAACTGGAAACACAAGAGAAACAAGAACAACTTCAAAGTTCATCGTATAAAATGCTAATTAAACAAGGATATTACAATTCTAATCAAGATCATTAGATTAATTATAGATATTATCATATGCATATACAATTCTAAAATACCATAAAAAAATATGAGTAACAATTGAAAACCCTAAAACAAGGATAATTTATTTTTTATTTTTTATTTTTTTTGTATTTTTTTTTAAAAAGAAATCGGTCGTATTGGTTTACCGGCCAATTTTTTCGGTCAAATACCGTTCACCGGTATACCGGATTTGATCT
This sequence comes from Papaver californicum, assembly GCA_023531435.1. Classification (NCBI taxonomy): domain Eukaryota; kingdom Viridiplantae; phylum Streptophyta; class Magnoliopsida; order Ranunculales; family Papaveraceae; genus Papaver; species Papaver californicum. The sequence goes on from JAJJMC010030097.1 coordinate 524,384, forward strand.
CGCTTACACTCCGAAACCGGTAAAAGGTACGGCCGGTATGGACTACATTGTGTCCAACTAGTTATGGTTTGGATAGAAAATTCAGATATCTAAATATATATATTTGGAATAACGCACGGGTTATAGCTCCATAAACCCTTACCTAGTAATATAAAAACCCCAAGAAATAAAAACATAAACTGAAATCTCATTTATCAAATTTTTTCTAAACTACCCTTTAGGTTAATTCTGCCCAATAAAAATAAAAAACGACGTCATCTTAATCTTTATTCTCTTCTCACCACCAAAACAACTAGTACCAACTCACCACCACCAACCAATGTCACTATCACCAGCAGCACCACCACCAGCAACCAACAATACATCCAACGAGCACCGCCACCAGCAACCAACACCACCACTACCATCATTAAGCACCACCAGCAACCAACACCACTGCCAGCACCAGCACCAGCATCACCCAGCCACCACCAATACAAGCATCACCCAGCACCACCATCACCATCAGCACCAACACCAACACCACCAACCTGCACCATTAGCAACCACCACCAATACCAGAACCACCAACACCATCGCCACTACTGATACTAGACTGCCCCACCACCACCAACCACCGATACCACTACCAACCAGAACTACCGTCACTATCAGCAAACACCACTACCAGAAACTTCACCAACATTGGTTTCAACGACAAAAATTAGGCAAAAATAAATTGAAACCAAATTTGGTTTCAACATAAACTTACTGTTTTCACCAAAAAAATATTGGTCTCAACATCTTTTTAATTTTTTCGAAAGTTGAAACCAGACATAAAATTACAACCTCACCCAATCACCAACAACATTGGTTATCAACGACAAAAAACTAAGCAAAAATCAGTTGAAACAACTTACTGTTTCACCATCAAAACATTCGTTTCACGATAAAAAAACAAACAAAATATAGTTGAAACCAAATTTAGTTTCAACATAAACTTATTGTTTCACCAACAAAAACATCGGTTTCAACGTTGCTTAATTTTGTCAAACTTTTTTAAAACTAAATTTGGTTTCAACATAAACCTATCATTTCACCAACACAACATTGATTCTGACAATGATGATGTATTATCATTTTCTGGTGATGATACATCAGAAGAAGATGTTAATGGTAATTGTAGAGGATAAAAGAAGGAGGAAGAGGTATTGTTGAGGATGAATCAAGAGGTACTGGAAGTGGTTATAGAGGATAGAAGGGGGATGTAGAGGTGATGTTGGTGGTGGATCTAAGGTGGTGGTGGTGATTGTAGAGGATAGAAGGAGGAGTCAGAGATGTTATTAGTGGCGGATCTCGACAAGGTAATGGGTTTGGTGGTGTGGGAAAAAAACAAAACAAAAAGAAGATGTTGGTGGTGTTGGTGGTGGATCCGGATATAGTAGTGAGTTTGGTGGTGGCGTGGTGTAAAGAAGAGTGTTGGGGGGAGGAAAGAAGATAAAGAGAATAAATAAAACATATTTCCTCTGTTTCTATAAAAGTGTTATTTTATTTATTTTATTTTAGCCTAAAAATAGACTAAATTAAAAAAGTGATAGTAACACTTTTCTAAAAACGGAGAGAGTATTTTTTATATGAAAATGATCGTTGTGGTATTATTAGAAAATAAAAATAATTTAATTTAAATTTATTTAAAATTGTAGGATTCTTGTATCTAGTTTAATATGGAGTTTTTATAAATTCCGACTTATAAGTAGATTTTTTTTTTATTAAGTTTGATCAGCGTCCTGTCTTACATCATTTTATATTTTTTTAAGGCAACTATCATTCTTGAAATTACAAAATAAAAACAAGATAAACATTTTTCGCCACTAATTCATTGTGTAAATACACACAGTGAACTTTACCTGTGATTAAGGTTGTACATGGTAACGGGCTTCCGTGGAAACCGACCCGACCCGAACCGTTTAGGGCGAAACCAAACCGAACCATTTAGTAATGGAAGGGTTTTGGAAAAAAAAAACATAAAAACCGATAGTAACGGTTTCGGTTTTGGTTTGTGGTCAAAACCGAACCGAACTACCATGGAAAACCAAAAATTACTGACAATTGATACATATTTTTGTAAACTTGATAATTAAATGTACACCTTCCAATCACCCTTATATATAAACTAAGACCTAAACCTAATTCTCATTTTCTCTTCTCTTCACTTCTAAAAATTTGCAGAGCAGCCTCCCACCGAGTCCCACCTTCTTCTTCTTCTCCATGGCTGCTAGTGCTCAGTAAAGGTCTGTGGTTCGAGTTTATAAAAGATGTATTTGATTGATGAGTCTCAATGGGTGTTTGCTTGAATTTGAATTGAAACTAGAAAAATCAGTGAGAGTTTGATTTTAAGAATTGTTGTTGTTGTCGAGTGTCGTGACAAAACAGAGAACAAGATAGGGAAGAAATTGGTGGAGCTGAATTTTGTGTTCAATCTGATATTAGAGAGGAAAGAAGGCTGTTAAGTTAAAGATTTTGAATGAATGATTTATGGGTTTTGTTTGATTGTTACATTTATTGCAGGGAAAGAGTCGAATAATTGAAATAACATCAACAAAAAATGCATGAATTTCTACAAAAACCCACATGAGATGCTCGACAGAATGCCTAAATGAGACTTGTCGTGAAACAAAGAAGAAAATGGGTTAAGGAGATTAAGGCAGTGATGGGTATTTGAGAAGAATTAGGAGATGGGTCTAGTTCAAGTTTGAGATAAGGACATTGGTTCAAGTTGTAAGACATTGTTTAAGACCGAAAAATCATCCGACAAGGTTGTGTTGCTTCCTTTGATGTTTAAGGCTGAATGGTGAAAGATTAGGGTAGGTAATAGAAGTTGGCAATGAATGCTAAGATATGGAATGATTTGGTGTTTGTATTGAATAAGGAAAGTGGGTTGTTGATCTAATTCGATATTGCAGAAGTAATAAGCTGTAAAAGGGGATTAAAAGCGGTAGCCGAGATATCCAATACCTCTCGACTGCTTTCACCTCTCCAACAGAGAGGAGCTTTAGCTCCTCTCTAATATTCACAACCCCCTCACGATTGTTTTTCCACCAACAGAGAGGAGCTCTGCTCCTCTCCAGACTTCACCATAGTTCACGTCCATCTCCACCTTACAGCACCACCTACTTGCATACCACCACCACCAACAGATTGAGGAGCTTGAGCCAACAGTATCACCTGCCTACTTCTTGTGGTTTAGTTGTTTTAATCTGAATTTGTATTTCAGCTTAATGTTTTTTTTTTTGTTTTTTTATTTATTTATATTGTCAGTTTTAGAAAACTGACAGAAATAGTCGGTTAATCGAAACCGGATGGAAAAACCGAAACCGGATAAAACCGTTTAAAAACCGAACCGACGGTTTTTGATAAGTATTTTGACAATCCGGTTATACCGGTTTCGGTTTTGGTTTAGTCAGAAACCGAACCAAAACCGACCATAACAGCCTTACCTGTGATTTGACAACGTTGTTTTCCATTTTTAGCCTTGGGATTAGTCTTACTGGTTTCCATCCACAAACCAAATAATGGACCCGATAACGTATTATACTCACAAATTAGTTTCTTTTTGTGGATTTGTTGAATTTAAAGTTTCTCGCCGAAACCGCTCAACCACGATGCCCCTCGAGATGAATGAAGTAAGACAACGAATAGGCAGTGACCGGCATCCACTGGTCCGTTCATCTGTCAGTTCCAAAGATCTACACCAATTTGGCAATGAGTTCATGAATTCTGTCACATTAAAGTCCATAAAATAAAAAGGCTGTCCCCATTTAGAAATTTCTTAGATCTCCACCAGTAGTAGGTCTGCTAAAGGAGTCGTCCACTTCAGTAGTTAAAGTTCCCTAATAAGGTGTTTTAAAAGACATAGATTCCGTACAACTTTTTGAGCCCCACTGTTTTTAATGTCCTCATTATTGCTGCATTGCATTTTCTCACAACATTAAAGACCTTTATTTATCCCACCATGATTTGTAGATCGATATCTAAGGCAACACATGGTCTGGGACCTTATACAAGTGCCCCCACCTGGCCTCTTTTCCTCAGACAAACTCTTTACTCTTGGTGGCCATGAAGATGCTCTAGGTGGAAACTTAAAACATTTCAACGCCAGGTCCACCTCCAAAATAACTGGCTGCTTTTGTATCAAGTACTTCGGTAGATAGAGATTCTAATGCTTCAAAACTCTACTCGATCTTAACTATATCTATCTATTTATAATAGAATTAGGTCACATTTCTATTGGATGTGAGTGCTTTTGAAACCAGACCAAATGATCAATACTGTATAAAATTTAAAAATAGGAACAATATTTGGATGTCAGTTTTGCCTTATTAATTTTAGGCCTAACTATTTTATTTCAGACATACTATTAAAAGTTTAAAAAAATATTTTAAAGTAAATATAAAAATCTTTTATGTAACTTTTTATGTCAATGTCTTATTAGTATTTGATTAACTCAGTTAATAGTTGTTTAATCATGTTAGTTGTAAAATTAACTAGTGTTTAGTAATCATCAAAACATGAAAAATTTGATTATTTTTTAATTTTTCTTAAGTTAATTAAACTAGAACTAATGGATATGAAGAATAATATATGCCGATTTTAGGTTGGTGTTCTTTAATCACGAAGAACACTAGAATCGGTGGATATTTGATTTTATAAAGGATGATTCTTACAATCGGTGGATGTTGTTGTTATTATTAAACGATTCAGCTACATTTTCATAAAAGACAAATTTCATTCATAGTTTAGGAGATTAGCGCATTATATTACATAGTTTAGGAAATTAGTGCATTGCATTACATAATCTAATATACGTATTCTTGAAGCTCGCACATTAATACATCGTTAATGAGCCTCCGAGCACGTTTGTTCGATATACTATATTCTCTCACGTGCATGGACATTGTTTTCTCGTTTCGTATTCGCCATAGGTTACAAAATTATTTGCCCTGAAATTAAATCGATTACACGTTAGTATGCAAACATCAAAAGGCACTCGAGAAAAATTACTAAAGGCACCAACCAAATTACTAAAGGTAGCCACCAGGTTGATAAGGGCACCCCTCCATTTGTTTTCAAATCCGACAAAGGTGAGAAGAAATTCTTCACGCGAGAAGCAAAGTATGAGATATTGGAGAACGGATTTTAAGGGATTTTGAGGTGTTTTTGAGTTACCAAATTGAAGAAACAAGCAAGACGGATCAAAACGCGTTAAAACTAGGGTCTTTAGCCGAGAGACAATGCTGCAATTTAAAGTTTACGGTCGGAAAAGGTTTACTCTCCTTATTTGGATAATACACGAATCTGAGTTGGTTTTTATGGGATTTCAAGTCCTTATCGGCTAAAGATGATGTGTTAGGGGTTCCCTGATCCTATAAATAGAAAGAGAAAGAAAAAAAAAACATCTGGGAGTTGGTCGGTTGTCAGCCAAGCAAAATTAATTCAAGTTCTTACTTCACTAATATAGATTAGAGTATAGTAATAAGAACAAGTTCGTTCCCACAGAGAGGCATATGATTGTTAATTATTTTCGATTACTTATATAAACAGGGGGATTTTGGTTGTGATTATAACTAAATTATACTAAAACAAATTGATTAAAACGAATATCAGAGATAAAGAATACTGGTTAGCGAGTTCATCTTCCATCTTCCAACATGTTATCAACTAAATCATAATCAATATTCATGCACTCTCAATATCAATAACCCTAAAGCATCTTATCGCAGGCTTACTCCGACAAAACTCATATTATCATCAAAGGCGCAAGAGCCACTCTTTGAATCCTTTTCAACGAATAACTTGGCCCAAGAGCCACTCAAGTTTAACCCAATGAAAGCAATGGTATTTGTGAGTTGAGGTTATTCTTAGCAATCCCGCGCAAGAGCCACACGGATTTAACCTAGGTCACGCTTTTACACATAATTGCATGGTAACATCCCGTCATTAACAACTATGTTATGCTACTTGTAACAAGAATCTTTCGACAATTCCGGATCTCAAACCCTAGTTTATCTATAGATGTAAATGCATGCTCATCTAATTCATGACTTAAACAGACAAGCAATCCATCATACAAGGTGTTATAAACGGTAGAACATAAGCGATATTGAAGAGATTATGAACAAATGAGAATGAATACTTCAATTAATAAACATGTTTTCTAACTTAGGACTACATCTCTAACCAATAAAAAAGGTTTAGTTCATCATGGATTTATCAAAATCTATGGAAAATAATTAAGAAAACAAGTAAAGCAAACCCTAGAAATCGTGATGTTCAATCGCAACTCTAAGCCCTAGCTTCTTGTTCTCTTTGTACTTTCAAGTGTCAAAAGGTTTTTCCTTGGGGTTCTTCAAGTCTTCTTATATAATTCTCATCATATCTAGGTGTTAGATTCCTAATGGGACCATGATACCTTAATTTAGAAGTCAAAACTTGTCTTAAAGGTGGCTTCCGTCGAGTCATAATCGGTAGTCACGACACCCTCCTTATCTACCGATTGTAAGAGCTCAAAATATGTCTTTCCTGTGTCCAAAACTTGCCATAATCGGTAGATAACTTTGCCATAATCGGTAGACTAGATTTCCGTGTTATCTACCGATTTTTGGAGCTCAAAAACGAAGTTTTTCTGTACACGAAACTCCCAATAATCGGTAGATAACTTTCCCTTGTTATCTCCCGATTATGATGCTGAGTGTTTCACTATTTTTTTTCGGTTGTTTTTCTCATAACTTGCTCATAGGGACTCCAAATGACCTCATTCTTTTTGCGTTGGCTTCGTATTCTCATTTTATTCAAAACGGTATTAAGAACTCCTGGATTTGAATGGGTTGAATTTGGTCTTTGTCCCTTCTCCATTGGTAAAACTTAACTTTCTTGTTCATTTCGTGTCGTAATGAACTCCTTTCTTCTTCTTTGGTTGAATACACTTCAAAACTCCTAAGAAAATCATAAACAAACAAAATAAAAGCATAATGATATGAAAACTAACAAGAAATCAATGAATTAGAGTATCCAAATAATGCAAATAATGCACCTATCAAATTCCCTCACACTTGCCTTTTGCTAGTCCTCGAGCAAACTACAAATCTAAACTAACCTAAACTACAACAACCCCATTTCATTGAGGATACGGTTACACTTAGCATGTGTAACAAGCCTTTAAACTCCTAGGTGTCCCTAGTGGACGAGTTATAGTCTGGTGAGGGTTTACAAGAGGTATACCCACAAAACCTAATTTCCAACTTCAAAACATTCCAGAGCACATGCATCCAAAGAGCTACGAAAACATAAAGTTTCTGCACACTAGCAATAAGAAGTTAGAAATATAAAGAACATTATTCTCATGCTTAAACTTGAGTTAGGAGAAAACCACCATATGAAAGAATCCAGGTTCGAGAGCGACCGAATGTTTCTGCCTCACCAACAAGATTTTATAAATTTGACACTCAAAAGACGTCCTTTATGGTTCTCACATGTGTGCAGGCAGGAATGAAGATAGAAATCCTACACACATTGAATGGTAGGAAGGAAAGGTAACCTTCTGAATCATATGAAGATGTTATCCCATAGAACGTGGGATGAAAAAGAACCCCTTTTTGTTTTTCTAGTGACATCTAATAAAGGAAATCAACCACTATGCGAGGATGGGAATGCTTACTTACCTTCTCACCCGATCGGCAATCAACACCACTCTTACAACATCCAATAGAAACGTCTTCGGTCTTCAACTGTTAATGATGAACTCTTGAACTTCGTAGAACCTTGATAACTTGTAACTCTTTTTCTCAATTACTTGTTGTTAGAAACTTCTTTATAGATTTCTTCTTCCCTACGGCCTTATTGAATGAATACAAAAAACAATGATGAAACTACTATGGCCGTGGGATAAAGACTTTACACTTGATTCTTCACAACTTGTATTGCCTCGATATCATGAACTTCACTAACTCACATCTTTTGATTTCTTACGCTTTTGTGCATAAGTCTTCAACATGTATATATAATTATGCTAATTGTATTGTTGCTTTACTTGAATATGAAATTTGTTCTTTCTTGAACGGTTGCTTGTAAACCTTGACTGTCTTCAACTTTCCTTCAAATTTTTGAGGTTCCGCTTGTTGATAATGATATGTTTCTATAAACCTGTTGTTGTCGAGAGAATGGTGCCAACTGCAAACAAGACTACAAGATAGAGTTAGCAATTCTGATGGCACCCTCATGATTGATAGAAATCGCACTCAAGAGATCAAAAAGTACTGCTGAAATTGGTGCAAGCTTAGGTAGCTCATCATTCTACCCGGAATTTACGCAGATGAAAACACTTTAAACGGACAATTGAAGGTTTGATGCCTCACTCATGGGTATTGAATGATCAACAACTCTAATACTAAACTCTCTACCGGAAGTTTAAGTCCATTTTTGTCAGCTCTAGCCTCTCAACAACTAAGCACTCCGAATATAGTTCTCTAATACTTCTAATTTCAGTTATTTCGGTTAGAACTCCGTATGTAAACATAGCTAGAAGTATACTAAGTGACTCTAAAATCTCTAAAAGTTGAAGGTTTCATGCAAATAGTTACAAAAAAAGTTAAAAAATTTCTACCTAAAAGTGAATACCTAAGAATTCTATATACTTAACACTCCCCCATACTTAAACTTTATATTATCCTCAATGTAAAATGATTCCCCCAATGTAAAATCAAGATGGGAAATCCTAACATGATACGAAAAACAATCAAAAGAGAAAGATGTAAATACAAAACCAATGGGTTGCCTCCTATTTAACGCTTAGTTTAACGTCTTCATCCCGACTTGGCATTACTTGCTACTCCTCCAGAGGCAGTGCATCTACTAAATTGATCTCAACCCTCTCAGGTTCAAACGGTTCATAATAGGGCTTCAAACGATGTCCATTCACTTTAAGCTCCTTCCCTGTTAACAAGTTACGAATCTCCACTGCACCATGAATAAAAACGTTAGACACAACAAAGGGTCCTATCCAACGAGACTTCAACTTTCCAGGAAATAAATGAAGGTGAGAATTAAACAAGAGAACTTTCTGTCCAACAATAAACTGTTTTCTACTATCATGAAAAGCCTTTGTTTTCTCCTTGTATATTCGTGAACTTTCATACGCATCATTACGAATCTCTTCCAGTTCACTCAACTGAAGCTTCCTTTGTTTACCCGCCCCATCCATCTCCATGTTGCATTGCTGAATAGCCCAAAAAGCTTTATGCTCGATTTTAACAGGAAAATGACAAGGTTTACCGTATACAAGTTTATATGGGGATATCCCAATAGGAGTCTTGTATGATGTTCGGTATGCCCATAATGCATCATTGAGACATAAACTCCAATCCTTCCTTGATGGATTCACTGTTTTCTCTAGGATGGACTTCACCTCTCGATTAAAGACTTCAGCTTTCCCGTTTGTCTGTGGATGATATGATGTAACAACCTTGTGAGATATGTTATATTTTTTCAACAAACTCTGGAAGAACTTGTTTCGAAAGTGTGATCCCCCATCACTGATTATGGCTCTTGGAGTTCCAAACCTTGTAAAAGTATGTTCTTTGATAAAATCTGTAACCACTTTAGAATCATTAGTAGAGGTGGCTTTAGCTTCCACCCATTTCGAGACATAATCAACAACGAGTAAGATATATAATTTACCAAAAGAATTAACAAAATGACCCATAAAATCAATGCCCCATACATCAAAAATTTCAACGAAAAGAATAAACTTCTGTGGCATTTGATTTCGAGCACCTAGATTGCTCGTTCTTTGACATCTATCACAAGTTTTACAAAATACATACTCATCTTTAAATAAAGCGGGCCAATAGAACCCACTTTCAAGTACCTTCAAAGCAGTTCTGTTTTCCCCAAAGTGTCCTCCACAAGCGTATGAATGGTAAAAAGACAAGATAAAGTTGTATTCAGATTCGGGTACGCACCTTCGCATAATTTGGTCTGAACAATGTTTCCACAGGTATGGATCATACCATATATATTGATTCGCTATCTTTTTAAGTTTGTCTATCTCAGTACGAGATAAATTTCTTGGGATTTGTTTAAACACTAGATAATTCACAATATCCGCATACCATGGTTCTGAAACTGCAATTAAGAAGAGTTGCTCATCTGGAAAGCTTTCACATAACGGGATAGCTTCTTCGTCTACAGTAAGACGACTCAAGTGACCTCCAACGGTATTCTCAATTCATTTCTTGTCTTTAATTTTGATATCAAACTCTTGTAGGAGTAGTATCCATCGAATGAGCCTTGGTTTCGCCTCATTCTTTGTAAGTAAGTACCTAAGTGTTGCATGATCATAAAACACAACAACTTTTGTACCAAGTAAATAAGAACGAAATTTCTCTAATGCAAAAACGATTGCTAACAACTTCGTTTCCGTGGTCGTGTAGTTTTATTGGGCCTCATTCAACGTTCTGGAAGCATAATAAGTGACATGAGGTAGTTTCCCAGTACGCTGGCCTAAAACTGCACCGATCGCATAGTCACTAACATCACACATTAGCTCAAATGGCTTGCTCCAAACGATGCTTTAATGATAGGGGCTGTTATCAAAAGTTCTTTCAAACGATTGAATGCCGCCAAACACTTCTCATCAAAGTTAAAAACCACGTTCTTTTATAATAAATGGCATAATGGTGATGCAACCTTGGAAAAATATTTGATAAACCGGCGATAAAACCCTGCATGACCAAGAAAAGCACGAATCTCCCTCACCGTAGTGGGAGGGGTAAGAGCACGAATAAGATCGATCTTAGCTTTATCAACTTCCAAGCCTTTAGAAGATATAATATGGCCTAAAACAATGCCATGAGTTACCATAAAATGGCACTTCTCCCAATTTAGCACAAGATTAGTTTCAACACATCGTTTAGGGATCAATGTAAGGCTATCCAAGACAAGTCAAATGAATCACCATGCACACTGAAATCATCCATAAAAACTTCGATAATGTTTTCAACGTAATCTGAAAAGATACTTACCATACACCTTTGGAAGGTAGCGGGTGCGTTACACAAACCAAAAGGCATCCTTCTGTATGCAAATGTTCCAAAAGTACAAGTAAAAGTGGTCTTCTCTTGATCCTCAGGTGCTATAGCAATCTGATTGTAACCTGAATAACCATCAAGAAAACAGTAATATGAGTGTCCTGACAATCTCTCCAACATTTGATCCATAAATGGTAAAGGAATGTGATCTTTTCTAGTGGTTGCATTAAGCTTTCGATAATCAATACAAACTCTCCAACCGGTTTGCACTCGAGTTGGGACAAGTTCATTGTCTTTATTTTGCACTACTGTAACGCCTGACTTCTTTGGTACAACTTGTACCGGGCTCACCCACTTTCTATCAGAAATGGGGTAGATAACTCCCACATATAATAACTTAAGTATCTATTTCTTTACTACTTCCATCATTGGAGGATTCGAACGACGTTGACATTCCCTTGTAGTCTTTGTTCCCTCCTCAAGTAGTATTTTATACATACACGTAGAAGGGCTTGTTTCCTTGATATCAACAATCGTCCATCCTATATCCGTTTTATACTCCTTCAACACCCGAAGAAGTCTTTGTTCCTGCAATTCAGTTAGTTCTTTAGAAGCTATTATCGTCAACTCCTCATTATAACCCAAATACATGTATTTTAGGTGATCAGGAAGAAGCTTAAGTTCTAGTTTAGGAGCCTATAAGACAAATGACAACAATTTTTCATTAGTGTATGGTAAAGAGATAAATGAAATATCATGAGTTGGTGGGCATTGTTGCAACGAATTGAGTTCACAAATAGCTTCCTCAAATTCATCCCCTAATTTAAGCTCGGTTCTTGGATCCGTAAGATCTTTAAAACCCACACTCCTCGTGATAATAGTCTCTAATGGATCATTACTCCCCAAATTAAACATATGTTGAGATAAAGAGTCAATAACATCAATAGAGAAACAAGAATGAACATCACTAGGATATCATATCGCCTCATAAATTTTGAAACGTATTATTTCTCCATCAAATTCCATTGTCAATGTCCCACTATAGATGTCAATTTTTATTCTCGCCGTTCGCATGAATGGACATCCCAGTAGCAACGTTATAGACGAATCAGTTGATCCATCTGTCATCTCCAGTACGCAGAAATCTGCTGGAAAGACTAGCTGATTAACACGCACAATTACATCTTCAACAATACCTCTAGGGTATATATTAGAACGATCAGCTAATTGAAAAACAATTCCAGTTTCTTTGAAAGGTCCTAACTTAAGAGATTCATATATAGATGCAGGTATAACATTTACTGATGCTCCTAAATCAAGCATATCCTTATTAAACGTTGTGTTACCAATAAAAATAAGAATATCAAAACTACCGGGATCTTTACATTTGAGTGGGAGTTTCTTTTGTAAGATATCCGAAACATTCTCCCACACTCTCATTACCTCATTACCGGTTAATCTTTTTTTACTAGTGCATAAGTCCTTCAGAATTCTTGCATATTTGAGGACTTGTTTAATCGCATCTATGAGTGGAATATTCACATGAATCTTCTTGAAAATGTCTAAGATATCCTTATCTTGTTCCGCCTTTTTCAAGTTAGCAAACATGCGAGGAAAAGGTACAGGAGGAACATAAGTAGAAATAAGATGTTTAGAGTTTTCTTTAGGTACCTTATCGGTTTGGGAAGAGTCGTTAATCTCTTTCTCCAAAACCGGCCCCTTAGGGTCTTTGTTTTTCTCAGCTTCCTCTGGTTGCACAGTTTGTGTACCACTTCTCAATGTCACGACGTTGACATTTTCTCTTAGATTGATAGGTTGAGAAGGTAGTTTCCCACTATTTTGTGCCTTCAGATGATTAATCTCAGTTGCCATAGTGCCCACTTGTGTTTGTAATTCTCTGATTGCATTATCAGTTGTCTGCTGATTTTTCTGCATCAACGTCGTCATATTCTTCATCATGGAGAGCATCTCCGATGATTCTGAGTTTTGAGCTTGTTGTAGAGGTTGTACTGGCTGTTGGAACCCATTTGGACGATTGAAAACCGGCCCTGGAGCTGCAGCTTGCTTGTTCGCATAACTGAAATTTGGATGATCTCTTCACCCTAGATTATAAGTGTTGGAATAAGGATCATATCGTTGTCTCTGCTAATTTGGGAATACTGCATTCACCTGTTCGGATTCTTCTTCATAAGAGGGGATGACTACTGCTGCCATTTGTTGCATCATCTTCTCCATATTACCAATTCTATGCTCTAAATGCGATGAAGAAGTAACCTCGTTAACCCTTTTGACGAGTGGCTCTGACCCACGACTTGAGAATTGTTGAGAGTTTGCTGCCATGTTCTCAATTAACTCTCTAGCTTGAGCTACTATTTTGTTCACTAATGCACCACCACCTGCAGCGTCGAGAAGATTTCTGTCACTTGCTTGAAGACCCTCATAGAAGTACTGGGTGATCAATAAATCATTGAATTGATGATGTGGGAAGCTAGCCACCAATCTCTTGTAACTTTATCAGCATTCATACAATATCTCTCCTGCCATCCGCTTAATGCCACAAATCTCTTTACGAATCTGAGTCGCCTTTGATGCAGAAAAATATCCCTCTAAAAGAGTATCTTCAGACCATTCCAAGTTGTGACACTACCAGAAGGTAAATAGTATAACCATTCCTTAGCAGTATCCATCAGGGAGAATGGAAAAGCTCATAACATGACTCCATCAGCATCAGTCTCTGCTGGTAGCATGGCTATGACTATGTTATGGAAATCCATCAAATGTTTATTCGGATCTTCATTACCCATTCCATGAAACTTTGGGAGTTCTTGAATCAACCCTGGCTTGATCTCGAATGTAAATGTCGTTTGAATACACCACTTTTGCGTATCCAACTTGTGAGAAGCTAAGTCTTTGAGTGTACGATTTGTATCACCCATTGTTTCTTGTTCTTCCTCTACGTCTGAATCTGCGAATTCACTTAACGATGTACTTGGAGGAAGTGGAGTGTTCACTGCTCGAACGAAGTCCTTTAGTAAAGTGCCTGATCGAAGTCGTATACCAATGGGACTTGGTCTACCCTCTCTAAGTATTCACGAAAGAAATAATACCTGAAAGACAATTCTTAAAACTAAATTTAAAACTAGAAATAAGAAATCAAAAACAAAATAACAATCCGCTATGCCTCCCCGGCAATGGCGCCAAAATTTGGTCGTTTGTCAGCCAAATAAAATTAATTCAGGTTCTTACTTCACTAATATAGATTAGAGTATAGTAATAAGAACAAGTTCGTTCCCACAGAGAGGCAGATGATTGTTAATTACTTTCGATTACTTATATAAACAGGGGGATTTTGGTTGTGATTATAACTAAATTATATTAAAACAAATAGATTAAAACGAATATCAGAGATAAAGAATACTGGTTAGAGAGTTCATCTTCCATCTTCCAACATCTTATCAACTAAATCATACTCAATATTCATGCACTCTCAATATCAATAACCCTAAAGCATCCTATCACAGGCTTACTCCGGCAAAACTCATATTATCATCAAAGGCGCAAGAGCCACTCTTTGAATCCTTTTCAACGAATAACTTGGCGCAAGAGCCACTCAAGTTTAACCCAATGAAAGCAATGGTATTTGTGAGTTGAGGTTATTCTTAGCAATCCGACGCAAGAGCCACACGGATTTAACCTAGGTCACGCTTCTACACATAATTGCATGGTAACATCCCGTCATTAACAACTATGTTATGCTACTTGTAACAAGGATATTTCAACAATTCCGGATCTCAAACCCTAGTTTAGCTATAGATGTCAATGGATGCTCATCTAATTCATGACTTAAACAAACAAGCAATCCATCATACAAGGTGTTATAAACGGTAGAACATAAGCGATATTGAAGAGATTATGAACATATGAGAATGAATACTTCAATTAATAAACATGTTTTCCAACTTAGGACTACATCTCTAACCAATAAGAAAGGTTTAGTTCATCATGGATTTCTCAAAATCTATGGAAAATAATTAAGAAAACAAGTAAAGCAAACCCTAGAAATCGTGATGTTCAATCGCAACTCCAAGCCCTAGCTTCTTGTTTTCCTTGTGTTTTCAAGTGTCAAAAGATTTTTCCTTAGGGTTCTTCAAGTCTTCTTATATAGTTTTCATCATATCTAGGTGTTAGAGTCCTAATGGGACCATGATACCTTGATTTAGAAGTCAAAACGTGTCTTAAAGGTGGCTTCCGTCGAGTCATAATCGGTAGTCACGACACCCTCCTTATCTACCGATTGTAAGTGCTCAAAATATGTCTTTCCTATGTCCAAAACTTGCCATAATCGGTAGATAACTTGCCATAATCGGTAAATAACTTTGCCATAATCGGTAGACTAGATTTTCGTGTTATCTGCCGATTTTTGGAGCTCAAAAACGAAGTTTTTCTGTACTCGAAACTGCCTATAATCGGTAGATAACTTTCCCTTGTTATCTCCCGATTATGATGCTGAGTGTTTCACTATTTTCTTTCGTCTGTTTTGCTTATAACTTCCTCATACGGACTCCAAATGACCTCATTCTTTTTGTGTTGGATTCATATTCTCGTTTTCTTCAAAATGGTATTAAGAACTCCTGGATTTGAATGGGTTGAATTTGGTCTTTGGCCCTTCTCCAGTGGCAGAACTTAACTTCCTTGTTCATTTCGTGTCGTAATGAACTCATATCTTTTTCTTTGGTTGAATTCACTTCAAAACTCCTAAGAAACTAATAAACAAAAACTATCAAAGCATAATGATATGAAAACTAACAAGAAATTAATGAATTAGAGTATCCAAATAATGCAAATAATGCACCTATCAGGAGTCGGGAGAAAAATTCAGAAAAAAATACTTTCCGCTGGTGAAGAAGAAGAAGAAGTACAGACCACGGAAGAAAATAGTTGTTAATAACGTCAACTTTTCTTTCTTCTTTTAACGCGCCCAGAAGTTGTCTTTTATTCACTGTGTTAATTTCCCTCTTTAGCAACACAGAAAACAGTCTTTACAACACTTATATCCGTAGATGTTTTATGTGTTATTTTTGTTTTCCTCTTCTTTTAAGCACTTTGAGCTATGAACATGTATTTTTAGAGAGTGTTTGACATGAGGAGCTAAACCCTATTGCTGAGGCGACGAAGGAAGCCATTTTTCCAACAATAAAGCGGTATATTTCTTTTTAATTTCTTTTTGCATTTTTTTTTTATGATTTTTGCATTGAGTTAAAAATTGATTAAATGATTTCTATTAACTAGTTGTGATTTCATTTGATAGATCATGCTTAGTCTAGGGATCTTGATGTTCCATGCTTGTGATTTACACCTATTATCTTGAAAATCTACTTTTGGAAATATTTTTGAATCAGATTGAATGTGTGAGTTGCATAATTATTGTTCTTAATTGAATAACTTAAAAATTGGTTAATGGTGGAATCCTTAGTATCAATTTTATCTACATTCTTGAATCAACTTTTAATTGAGTTTTCTATTTTAATGTTTAAATTAAGTCTAAAACGAATCTTCACAAGTCTCAGCGAACGAACACATTTTTACCACTTTTCTGAAACTATCAATAACAGATCCCAAAATGTATAAAATATATGTGGTGGATGTAGCATTGATACGGTGTTCGGTCAGCTCACCTCTTTCATCAAGCTTCTTTGTTCCCTAGAACTATTCCCTCAAGCTCTTGAGATGGAATATTCTCTGCTTTTTCTTAGTCACTGTCATCTCCCCGTGGTCTTGTCCGCATCCCAACCAAACACCCTCGAAGTGAACTCGTAGATGACCTCCCAAGTAAGCTTATTTGCGTAGTTGGGCCTCCTCACGACTTTACCTCCAACTCTGAGACCTTTGATCAAATGCATATCGTTTGGGGTTATTGTTATTTTCCCAAACAGAAGATGCAGAATATCCGTTTCCGCATAATATCTCTCTAGCAAGGCAGGATCAAGGGGCTTGTCAAAACAAACCACAGAGTTATTTACTCCATACATCCACCCCGATTCTTCGACAATCTTTCTGACTTCGAGTGCTTCTCCAGCCACTGGCCATAACTGTATTTTGCTGATTGACGATTGGTGTTTTGGAAGACGCATGGCATCAGTGTGATCCTAAACAATATATCACGACAAATTAGAAAGTGCATGATAGTTTAATAAAAGTAGACGATATACAACATAAGGAAGAGATACTTATCGTGGTTGCATAAACCGCAGCAGCCCAACTGTGTTGGTACCCCCATAGCAATTATCCTCCGTCGCCCGGTAACCCATAAATGGGACCATTGGGAACGCTACCTAACATCATCTCATGATTTGGTTTGTATGCTCATTTTTTCTTCTTTTCTGCCGCTGCATCTTTATCTTTATCTTATTGTGGTTCTTGTTGTGTTGGTGGACCTAGTGGTTCATCTTCATCACTGCTCTCGTCATCTTCGTTACCACTTAATTTTTCACTGGAACTGTATCAGAAGAATCTTCTCTCTCCACTTGAGTTGGTTCCTTGATGGAGATCGCTTTGGCCGCCAAACCCCTACGATGGCTAGCCCCCAAGTTCTTACCACCCTTTCGACGAAGGTCGAAGCCTCAATCTTTCAGGAGAAGTTAGATCATGTTTTTTCTTCGATATGTTTTCTACTTTCTTTCCCTTTTTCCTGAAGAGTACGACAACATACGATAAACAACAATCGATTTCAAGTGAATTTAAGAATTCCAAGAGTACAGTCGGCCATCATGATTCACGATATATCCATATCCAAAGATCATTATACACTCCAGAATCGTTCAATGTTTGTGCTCATATCCAATGATTATATGCTAAAAAACCACCAGGAGAATTGGGCGTTTTCTCGACCCAGAATCGTTCGATAGGAATGTCCACACCGAACGATTCTCAGAAATATGCAGTTTTTTCTCGACCCAGAATCGTTCGATGTCATGCCCATAACGAACGATTCTGGGTCGATGTTCTTTATGGCTTTTCAGTTACTTCAGAATCGGTCGACGGGGAATGAACATCGACCGTTCTAACAGAATCGTTCAATGTGGACATGAACATCGAACGATTCTGGTTTTCACAGAAAATTCAGAAATCATATTTCCAATTTTATGGTGTGCGCTGTTCGATAAAACCTAATTTACCTCGAGAAGTAGAAAGAATAACAATCCCCATTCCTCCTAAAATCCTAGGAATTCGTTGAAAGTTGGAATAGATTCGTAGACCAGGCCGGCTGATACATATGGAGCGATATTCTTCATTAAAGATTACAATCCGGAGCAGAATGAAGATAATGTGAGTAATGAGATGATAGAAAAATATCTTATTCGAGCCATTTGTTGTGCTTCTATCGAACTGAGAGTTTCTTCGTCTTCCTCCGTAATCGTTTTCTTCCTCGGATGTTTATTTCGAATTGCTTCTGCAATTTTTGGATTGCCTTCCACTGGGTAGAGTTTCTCCAGATGGATGCTTTACTCGTCTTAGCATTTTTGTTATATAAAAAAATCAAATGATTAATCGCTTTTTGAATCTCGATTATCGACGATATTTTAGTTTGAAATGGAAAAGAAGAGGAGAAGAGAAGAAGAAGAAGAATCGGTTGATAAAGTTGAAATGAAAAAAATGTTAGAGTAATTGGTTTTACTTTTAATTTGTAGTATTAGATTTTAATAGAGGATAATTTAGTATTTTCATCCTATTTTAAACACTCCTTATCTACCAATATGGGAAACATAAAATTAGATAGGCCTAAAATAAATCGGGTAGGCCTAAAATTAGCCACCTACTATTGATTCAGGGAGGTTAAGATCCTAAACACGTCAATATATAACTGAACATCTAAGCCTACCCGGTAGTTTTTGTGTTGTAAATGTAAGCCGAAATCGGTAGGCAAATGATATAAGCCAGAATCACCAACACTTGCCTTAGTCAAGCTGAATACTTAGGTTGAAGAAATACCAATCCTTTTTTTATTACCGTTTAGAGATTTTGGCCCATCTGAGACCACTTCATAATTGCTAGATTCGACTTCCCCTCGTTTTTTTTCTTTCCAGTTGAAGTCTCAAGATTCCAAACTGTCTTTGGCAGTTGTTAAATATTTTTAGGAGAATGACCAAGTCGAGGAGTTCAAGCTGTCTGTTAGTGAAGTTTTAGCCACTTTGCTCCTTAGTGACAAGGTGGTATGTTTTCAATTGTTCATTCTCTGTGTTAAATTTGTACACCCTTTTTTTTTATAGGCTGTTAATTTTAACATTCTTATTTGTTTGGTTAAGTAGTCATCAGCTAGGCTCACTACCTCGTTTGTTCTAAAAATTTCGTCACCCGTTGTATAAAACTATCAAAATTAAATCAAAAAACGAGGTTTAAATGTTGGGTGAACACTCTTTAGAAAGTGCACAAAATCCGGTCTCTTCATTTTCCTAATGAGTCGGTGGACATTCAACCAGGCAGATTTTCCACTCTAAGAGTCAAGGGTGATTAGGGTTCACACGGTTATGCACAGGTGTGCACCAAAAAGAGTATGCACATGATGACGACTCTTTTAACAAACGGAACGTACAATAAAAGATGGCTCCCAGGAAGTCTCATCATAAAAAACCAAACTTCACAGACTATCAAGACCTAACCCACATTTAGGGCGCAAGCACTATTCGAAACCAGTAACATGAATTCAATTTGACCAGTGAAAAATAAAATGGGATTAGCCTTTTCATTTTGCAGATTCTACCCGTATGTCTCTATTTTCATTATCAACTCTATGAATACATTTACAGCTCTTCTCAAAATTAAAATGAAAAAGAAAAATCATCTAGGTAAACGAGTGACTATGTAATGCCCTTTCTCCAGGTCGTATACTGTCTTCATTTGAGGTTTCCGCCATTTTGATACATAAAAAGCCGCAAGAAATGCAAATAAGAGAATAGCAAATAATGAAAAGTAGGTGATCGAATCATTCCCAATGACACCATCCAGCTTTTCTAGCTCTGATTCTTTTAATGGCTCTACCACCGTTTGAAGAATGAAAGCTCCTAATGTCCAATCAAGAGGAACACTTTCAGCTTGATTTGCAAATCCTATCCTGCAACAATTCAATTTTAGCTATTGTTATTCCAAATCTACAAGTGCAGCGCAAAAGCAGTATTTTTGTTGTTACACAATTCAAATTGACATTTCCCAGTTTCGCAGTTCACAAACAGAAGTGTGCACACCGCTTGTCATTCATAGGGATTCCAAGACCATCGTGCAACAGTGCAACAATGTAGGCAGAAGAGAAACAATATCTCAACAAATCCAACTCATCGATTCCTTGGTGATCGTCTTTCAGTTTCTCCCAGTCATCATCACAATAGTGTCGTCCAGCAGATTCTAACTCTGTTAGAGTAGTCTTTGGTACCAGACCAAAGAACTGTAGAAGGTTGGAAAAAGAGCAACGATAACAAGTTAACAACCAGATTTTAGGGGTTTGACATACATTAACTCAAAAATCAGGCATGCATGTGAGCATGCACTCACAATATGCAAAGCAGTGATAACGTATAATGAGGTTACGGTTAACTCAGTGGTGATACCCCTCCTCTCTATCCTCTCTACAAGACCCTCTTGTCGGACAATGTCTATCATGATACCTTATTTCTAACTGTGACTTTCTTAATTAAAATTATCAGCTAAGGTAATGTTAAAAAAGAGATTGTGATTTCACGACATCTTCAACTAGTCTAAGCTTAGACACTTTAACAAGGAAACAACAAAACAGCAACTGTGTCCTTGTACAGACCTCTGAAATATAAAAGAAGTTCTCTGGTAGAACAGGCTTGCCTCGCAATTGAGGCAAGAGAGTTGACACTGTTTCACAAGGAGGATGCAGGCATTCATCTGCAAAACACAAAATAAGAAAATAAAATCAGGACCGGGACAATATTTTCATGAGTCGGGTCCTCAACAGATTACAGAAAAATAACTCAGGGACAATGACAACATTAATCAAAAACAAAGATACACAATAGGACACATGTATATAATTATAGCTATCCGCTAATTATAATTTTACATAACCTAACATATAAGATCTTGACTTTGAACCATTACTTGTTCATCTAGTCTTTCTTCTTTAATATTCTGATCTGTAAGGGTCATCAGCTTTTAGTACGATGCTCACCTTTCTCTGACCAATTCTTTATTGTCAGCTTTTGCAAAAGAAATACCATAGGATCTCTGTGATCTCTCTTTAAAGTTCTGGGATGAAAAAGATGCATGCTAAGAAAAACTGACCACTATTTGGAGAAGCTTTCGACGGGCCAGTTTCCTTTTTTTTTCCCATTTTTTTGACAAGCTAGAACTTCCGTCATTGCTTTGACCTGGAGGTATTGCGGTCCAATGTCCCCCCCACACACACCGGGTAATAAAGGGAAAAACTCCTCAGAGGTGTCCAACGGGATCAAACTAGGGCCTCCTCCACTCATTTTTCTAAACCTTATGTCAAGTGGAAGGTTCTTACCACCAACTCCCGTTATTGATGAGCCAGACTTACTCTCATCAAATGATGATATGCAGATCACGGCTTGGATTGGTTGGCATGGATGGAATTGATCTTCTCTTTCTCTCTTTAAAAAAAAAAGGGATACACGAGTTGACAGAGGTCTAGGGAAACATAGACATGCCAATGTGAGAAATCTTTACTAGTCATAACAAGTTATTCCCAAGAAAGAGTACTCGGATATGCTAGTTTCAACTAGTCCAAGAGTACATTTAGCTACTTCTTATTGAGTTCAACTAATAAAAAAAAATCTGTAGAATGAAAGACGCCGACCTGGAAACTAGCGAATAACTTAGAAAGAAAATCGCAGCAGCCTCAAAATAGCAAGGGAGAAAAGACTTTACCACTTCTTTTCTGTAACAAAGCTGAAGCTTTAAATCTGCATGCAGGAAAGTTGCCTACTGAGTCAGGTGCCAGAAGTTCCTTATGACTTGTGTCTACTGCAACAGAAGGACTCAATGTTCGACCATATCCTTTAGGAATGCAGGGACTCGCAATTTCCTTAAGCGAACCTGAAGCTGCAAATTTGCAAAGAGGTTCCGCATGAAATTGCACAAGTTCAATGGGAAGAGACAAGATTACACTGAACAGAACCAATGAGATAACATAATTTAACCTTTGAGACAAGACATGAAACAAGGTTTTAAAAGCGCTGAGGCTGCCTCAAAGTGGCCCTTGAGGTTTTTTCTCATGGTTTAAGAAAATCTTGACACAATATCAATAATAAATAACATCCATGCCATACATGGAAATCAAGGTATGCGACTTACATGAAGTCAATACATTGGAATTATGCACTGATTTCCAAGCTGCATCCTGCACAAAAACAAAGTTTGTGAATAATAAATGACCTTGGACCATAATAGTTCCATTTAAAAGACTTGAATGCATAAATAGTAAACATTAAAGGAGTTCAATGACACAGTAATACTTCTAAGTAGTAACTCTGATCATGATCCTAGTGAAAACTTCCATCTCTTTCAACTTTCAAACACAAACTGCATTGGGAAAACTTAAGTCAAGTGAAAGGAATAAATAAACTGCTAACCATGTATTAGTGAATCACCTGACCAAGAGTAACTGTGGATTGTGCATAAAGATTGTACGTAACTCCAGCTAGTGTTATCATTCGTGAAAATTCCATTGGAGCAGGTTCTCGCAAAGCAAATGTTACCTATACAGCAATAAACACAGTTGCAAGGCTAAATGAGTATAACGATTTAACAAAAAAATCAAACATGGGAATGCCATGTATACATATTTTTTGGTTCTCGGTACGTATGGTGAAATTTAAATTTTTGGGAGTGCGAATGCTTTTCAAATGTAACATGACCAGTCACTAACAGAAGTACACTCAGTCGCAGGCAAAATATGTAACATGATTAAGCAATATTATAAACGAGGGAATGTCATACAAGTCAGAATGTATATTGCAGTTCTTGACCGCTGGGCATGTAAGGTGAAACCAAAATTTGGAATCGAGTATAAGTGTATAACAAAACTTATTCTTTTAAAATTTGACATGACCAGTCACCAATCTCTTCACTTTCTTGTCCTAACAAGAAGAGTTTGTTTCCTTAAGGACTTGATAGAATGCTTCACTAAATTGTTCAACCATGAAAAAACCCCAAAAGGAAAATCTTTCTGTGGAGCCGGTAGCTACAACTACCGCATGTCAATCAAAGCAATTACAGGCTCTTGTAAAAAGAATAGAATATACCCAAGTCAGAAAAGGATAAAGTTCAGCAAAATAGATGGTAAAGGAGAATGAACAGGACCTGTACAGAGAACCGAGCGAGTTCAACTATCCCTGTTGTTTCTTGCGGATCACTTCCTAAAGTTCCAAGAGCATAATTAGCAGCCACCCAAGCATAAACACCTTCATCCTGACCTGTATAATATATCCAATTAAGAATATCACTGCCAGCCATCAAGATATAATTATTCTCCATGAATATTTATAAGAAAAAACACGAAACAGATACTCAGAGCTGAACTTGCTATTTCCAGAGAATGCAATCACATAGATTTGTAATGGCAAACCATATAAATAGGGTAATACCCCGACCCTTCTTGACAGTTAGTAAGACATTATCAGCATCACACTGAGATTTTTCTATAAGACTATTTCAGTATTACATTGAGTTTTTTCTCTAAGGCTATTTCAGCATTACATTGAGATTTTCTCTAAGACTACTTGGGCATATAAAATCACACTAAAGTCACTAACACTAACACTTACTTATAACAGCAACTTAAAAAGAGCATTCCTTTGAGTTTCTCACTTTCTTCTGTGATTGTTTTTTACCTATATCTATTTAAACCCAAGTACAAAGCTAATAAAAGACTTTAAATTTACTTCAGGTGTTAGCATTTGGTTGGATAACACACACACACAGACGAACCTGTTAACAGTGATGCCCATTTATTTTCGAAAAGAAAACCTGAAGATCTCAAAACCCTTCGACACGAATCAAGAATGGCCTTACTTGCATCCAAACCAACTCCTCTAAGTCCTTCAGAAGCCATCAACCAAACTCTTGTATTCTTCCATTGAGTTTTTGGAACCCTTTTCTTAGCAAATTTTAACAATCTCAAAATAGAACTCCCAGCATTTTCAGGATCATCAGCAAATTCCACTAATGCTGGTCTAACTTTGAAAGATTTGGAACCTTTTCCATCGAAACCAATAAAAGGAATTCTACCTTCATTTAAGAACTCAAATACATGAATTCTTGAAACAGTATTGCCAGCATCAATAACAATACCAAATCCTTTAGGTTTTGTTTCATCAAACTTTGACGATTGATGGATTCCTTTAGCAAATGTGAATAAATAGAATAAAAATGGGATTATTAAGAGTATAGCACCTACAGTCCACCATTTTTCACGAGATTGTGATGAAGAGATCTGTGAGAGTTTTGGGAATGGGGGAGATAAGGAATGCATTCGTGGATGAAGTTGTGTTCTATGTGGTGGTATGTATGAATTAGAAACTCTAGATTGAAGATTTGTGTAATCCATGGTAATACAACAACTTAACAAAGAACATGTGGAATTTATAACCGGATCCAAGTTTTCTCTTTTTCACATACCAAATACGACTAAATCTTCTATTCTTCTCATTCAGAAAATTTTCTCTTTATGAAAAGATCACTAGTGAGTGAGGCCTTCAAAGAGTTTCGGGATTCCTCCTATAAATCGAATGATGAATCGTTGTTCTTCAGGTGTTTTTTCTTCTTCTGTAAGGTGTGTGTTGAAGAAAATGTGAAAGACTGGATTGTATCTTTGCTGATTCGTACGCGGTCAGATGTATTCGTCCTTGCGATTGTGCGACCTCTGGTTGGCTTTTAGGACCTAGATCGAGTAATGATGCTAAGCACACCTTTGTTTTGGATGACCACA
This sequence comes from Papaver californicum, assembly GCA_023531435.1. NCBI lineage: Eukaryota > Viridiplantae > Streptophyta > Magnoliopsida > Ranunculales > Papaveraceae > Papaver > Papaver californicum. The sequence goes on from JAJJMC010030097.1 coordinate 549,416, forward strand.
CCATCCACCACTTTTGTTTGACTTTGTTGGAATTGATCCATTTGTGAGAAGTGGCTGAATTTGCCAACAGTTTGATTATCCGTATTGAATTTCAGATGTAATGATATGCTATACACACCGTTATCAAGACCGAGATGGTATTCCAACTTTGCAACAAAATTTGGTTCAGGGAGATAATAGGTCCAAGTCCAACGACCACGAGTGGGCCAAGATATAAAATGCATTACTGAAAGTTTCCAGATTTAATCAGCAAAGCAAGATTTCCAATGAGATTTCCAGAATCCTTTTAATCAAGCATAATAAATGGCTTCGGTATGTTATTTTTTATTTGGACTTTTTTTGTTTTTATTTGGCTTAGTATGGTAGTTCTTTCTACATAGGCATTTATTTCCAAGACTCCTGCTATTTCCAATCCACCATTATTATTAATACAATCCAATAAGAAATTAAATAGAATTCTACTATTTTTTAGAAACCAAATTAAAGTAAAATTTATAAATCCAATCTAATCTATTTTCCATTTCAACAAATGCGCACACTAATGTTATATCCATTTTATCATAAGAGTTGAAAGCACCTATTGGTCATGTTCGAGGGATTGAATATAGTGTTGCTGTGTTGGAAAAGATGAAGAAGTTAGATTAGATGTGTTTTTAAAAGTTATAAAAACTAATTCCAATCCATAGAATTGTATTAATAAAAATATTAAAAAATTAAATTATTTTAAATATATGGATTGGTTAATAAGAATAGTGAATTGCAAATAACAAGAGTCATTTTTAAATGTTTGGCAGTACATTAGAAAATTGCCTCACAAGCATGCTTCAACAACCCAAATGATCAAAATTACCCTAGACCAGACACCTATGTCTGTCGAAGAATTCTCGTCAAGCATAACTGGTTTTGATAACCCAACCAATTTCACGTGGAATATGATTATGCAGCGTTGAACCATGGTCTGGCTTGCCCTGGATCCATCCCACCCTTAAAGCCTATAAAAGATTTTTTATTTTTTGATACCTATTCTAGTTAGGCTTAGATTTTATTGTGTAAAATTTAGGCTTAAAGCAGTATGAAAATAGTCAAGTCCATCCCTTTTAGGCTTTCTAGTTCCGTCTGCCACTGTGATTATGGGAGAATTCTTGACATGAGCCTCGCACTCATTAGTCAATTAATGTCCGGACTTTTTAGGGTAAACAAAATATATTTATATAAGACTAATAATATATGTTGGTTATGTATGAGTTAGGATATGCATTGGATTTACTAGCATCTTGTCATGATTTATTTCTTCGAAAATATAGCTAGGAGATCATGATTTATAAATGATATTATTATTAGCGGGTTAATACCATTCCGTATAAGATAAATAAATCTTAAATGATGTTGATCGTCGGATTGATCAAATGATATTATCTCGCTAGTAATGGTATCCTCCTTTATAAATCGTGTAAGAAGTTTGTTAGGTAGATCACTGGTTTTAACTGTATTGGATTTATTCGTCAGTGAATTAGCTGCGTACTTATCTCCCTTAATTATATAATTGAACTTAAGAGATTTTTTTATTGCATGTCCAGGAGAAAAAGAAAAAAAGAAGTGAAGATAGTGTTCAACTTCCTTAAGAGCCCTTAAGCCCGTCAGATTAATTTGCATTCTTCTTCCCTAATAGCTTTGATAAGTAGCAGCTTGAGTAAATTTCTACTGTTGTTTCATTATATCCTTCCCCCATCTGATTTCTTCCAAGATTACCAGCACCTCTACTTTCTCACTTGTCTCCGTTTTTCACCCTTCCCTCTTACTTCCCACAACCCTGCAAATGCCAAGATAATTTCTTAATACAAGGCTAGAAGTCCCTATATTTGTTTTTTCGTTCCATATTCAATTATTATTAAAAAAAAATATTTCACCAAATAGAATAGGTTTTTTAACCTGGCGAATTTGAGGGCGACCAAAAACAAAAAATTAGAGGTAACTTTTTTATCCAAATTCCATGGATGTGGCTAAGGGATGACCTAGGGTATATAAAACTACTAAAATACTCTTTCACTAATCAAACAATTACCATAAAACCTTTCACTAATCTAAAAAAATAGAATAAAACTTCTTTTTTACCAAAATATTTTTTTTTTAATTTTTATCTTAGAAAAATATTTTTTTCAATATATTTTTTTCTTTTTTTGAAAAGTTTTTGTTAAAATCATTGTATAATCGGTAGGTTAAAAAATTCTTAAACTACCGATTGTGCATTTGCAAAATGTTGGATTTTCGAAAAAAAAATTCGATTTCCAATTTGGGGCTACTTGCACAATCGGTAGGTTAAAAAATTCTTAAACTACCGATTGTGCATTTTCAAAATGTTGGATTTTTGAAAAAAAAATCGATTTCCAATTTGGGGCTACTTGCACAATCGGTTAGTTAAAAAATTCTTAAACTACCGAATGTGCATTTTTAAAATGTTGGATTTTTGAAAAAAAAATCGATTTCCAATTTTGGGCTACTTGCACAATCAGTAGGTTAAAAAATTCTTAAACTACCGATTGTGCATTTTCAAAATGTTGGATTTTTGAAAAAAGTTTCGATTTCCAATTTGGGGCTACTTGCACAATCGGTAGGTTAAAAATTCTTAAACTACAGATTATGCATTTTCAAAATGTTGGATTTTCGGAAAACAAATAGTTTTCCAATTTGAGGGCTACTTGCACAATCGGTAGGTTAAAAAATTCTCCATTGAAAATGTCTCCAAAATCTTTACCTAAAAAATCGAAGAAGGGAAAGGAAAAGATGGTGATAGAGGAGTTCAAAACTATTGAAATTAATTCGTCAACCGATTCTGAGGATGATATCTATGTTTTTGATCCTCGACTCTTTATCAGGGAGAAAGACTTCTCAGGTATAAACCCATACTACAATGAAGCTGGAGAGTACATAGGTCCACTTCAGGATGATCCTAAGGGCAACGAGAAGAAGAAGAAGAAGCAGGTTGAAACTAGGACCAAGTCGAGAGTAACAAGGAGTGGAAGAATTTCATGAGAATTTCTATGATGTGTTTTGTTTCGTTTTGTTTGGATGTTTTTAGTTTTTTTGAACAAGTTTAATGAACATTATGTAGTAAGTTTATTTGAATAAGTTTTTCTTCGGATGTTGAAATAGTATTACGAAGTTAGATGTCAAGTAAAATCGGCATATTCGGTAGATAATTATGTTTCTAAACTACCAATTACATACAATCGGTAGTTATTGAATTCCCGTGCTACCGATTATCCACAATCGGTAGTTATTTATGTTCACTAACTACCGATTATGGCAAGAAAAGTCCTGGACAAAAAAACAAGTATAATCGGTAGGTTAAGTTGATCATTAAACTACCGATTACAAAGTTTAAAATTTTAAAGTTTGATTCAATTCTGGCTACAATCGGTAGATATAAATTTTCAATTACTACCGATTGTGAAAGATGAAGAGTTAGAAATTTTGGAAGGTTTTGAGAAATTCAATTTGGGACGACACCTATAATCACGAGTCTACCGATTGTACAAAACTATAACTCGAAAAATCAATCTAAAACACTCTCGAATTCTCTTCCAAAACTAACTCAAATAATTTTCTAACACTAACTATAACCAAATTAATTAACTAATTAATCAAAATTAACACTAATTAAGCAAGGGTAGATTAGCCATTATAGAAAATATATGGATAAGGGATGTATTGAGATTACTTCTAAATGACCTTATTTTGTTTTATTAATCGCCCCTAATTAGTTTTTGGTCGCCCTCAAATTCACCAGGTTTATTAATGGGTTATATCCAACTAAACTGCCAGGAATATGTTCTCAAGGTATAGCCCAGTCAAGCATTTTATGATTTGTGAATTAGATTAATCTTAGGATCATACTCATAGGCTTGGCATGTTCACTAATGTTATCTTTATACATAATTTCTTTATAAAATTCCTATATCATAATCTATAAGTTGCTACTTGTTCAAAGAATTATTTGACATATACACGGACCACAAATGTTGTGGATACCATATTCTCGTATGTTTCTCAAAGCTCATACGGATAGTATGTAAATGATACAAATCCCCGCCTATGTGATAGGATCTCTAGAATATATGTAACTTAATTTATGTAACCCTTGAGAAGTACCGGATCACATGAATTCCCATATAAAAATAAGGCCTTAAACTCCAGGAAAAAGATTCTATCTCATTCTCATTTTAGTTTGTTCTAATAGAATGCAAGTCTTCCTCCATTGTTTTATATTTATAGCAACTACACTTTGGCGCCGATATAAGGGGTTTGACTTAGCCTTTTGTAATGTGAACAAATTTAGTTTAGTTAGTTTTGGTAGTTCTTTCATTCTTGCAAGTTTTGATTTCATTTCAAATTTTTTTCACATTAATTGCAAGTTTTGTTTTCATTTCATTAGTCTCCTTTATATGTTTTTAAGGTGTCCATCGTTTTAATTTTCATGCAAGTTTTCAACTTTTTTTTATTTCAAACTGTAATTATACATCACGGTAAAAGTAGTTATCTTGTGATTTCCCAGCTTCGAGAAACACATACACAAAAATTCACCCATAGATCGTGTGAGGGTATTAAATCCCTAACACCACATGTTCAAATACCATGAAAAGAATACCAGATTATGATGGAACGAGAAACACTGAAACAAAACTCAGTAGATAAGTACTGAAACAGACACCTTCGTTGCATGAGAGACACGCAAGTTGCGGGAAAGCATGGCACACTGTACGAAATAGACACCTTCGTTGCATGACAGATACGCAAGTTGCGGGAAAGCATGACATAATGTATAGAACTGGCAAACATCGATGCATGATAGACACGTCTCAGTTGTGCAGGTTACGGAACAGAAGAAGCTAAAACATGACAAGTCACTTTCAACGGTCACGTGCCGGACATGCCAAATTCTGAAAATAATAATGTCACTTTTAATGGCCACATGTCGGACATGCCATAATTGTAATAATAATAATAAGATTGCAGCATTCATCCAAATCCAAAAGCAATAACTTGAATACAAATCCGCAGAAGAGGTGCGGGTCACCAAGCGGGAAACTAAGGGAAATAAGAAGTATGCATGTCAAGTCTTGCGGGAAATACAAATAAGAATACAGGATAAGTTTCGTTCCAAAGTCTGGATAAGAACTAATAGGTGGAAAGAAAGAAGAGGGGGACCTAGTGTAGTACATACCGGCCGGTACGGGCGATATTTTGCCGGTTTTACCTGTATCGGCTATCAACCGAAACGAAACACACGTACCGGCGGTACGGTATTTAACCGAAAAAATCGGCCAATATGTACCAATACCGGTTTTACCCGATATTTTCGATATTTTTTTTCGTCCTTTAGATTAGTAAGAAATGGTGATCCAACGATCCAGATTCGCTAGAAAAAATTAAGCCTATCGATCTTTAAATGTAACCAAGATTCAAAAAAATCAGGAGTCAAAACAGATCCATGTACATATTCACCAAGAAAAAAATAACCCTAAAAAAAAACCTAATTTGAGAAATTATAAACTCAACCATCAACTTGAATCAATTGAAAATTAAGAATCATCGATTCAGGTAAAATTACAGCTACCCACTTCATCAATTAGGAAAAAAAATTATATATGATCAAACCCTTAAATTCTTCAAGAACAGTAAAAGCAAATCTCATCTTCACTAACGTAGCAATCTTCATAGTAGTTTATTTCTTGGGTTAATAATCTTCATCTCTCACTGTTGACTAAATATGAACAAAAGAGAATGAGAAGGAGTGAAATGATTATGATTCAAAACAAACAGGAGCACCCAAGCATGAAGAAGAAGAAGAAGAAGAAGAAGAATAAGAAGAAGAAGTCACGAAGATGGTGATTATGGTGGTGGTTGTTGTGGTTCGGCTGGTGCATGACTTTCTCAATTTTTCTGTGAGTGAGTGAGTGAAGAAGAAGATGAGAAAGAAGAAACTAGATTGAGAGACAGAGTGGGCGAAAAAGAGATATACCTAGTGTCTCTTAGGCTTAGTGTTAGTGGACGGCTAGGATTAGTTTTATTAATACTTCAATCTATGGCTTAGATTCGTCGATTTTTTCGGTACGGCTCGGCCAGTTATTAGTCTAATACAGTGCGTCGAGCCGACTACCCTCGGTTCTGATTTTTAATACCGAAGCTGACCATGGGCTTCTCGGCTCAGTTATAAAATGTGAACTAGTATTTTTTCATAAAATTATAGGTATAAAATATATGGACCGATATTTCGCCGATATTTGAAACCGAAATTTTCCCGGTACAAAGGCATACCAGTGTATCGCTCTCGACCGGTACGAACCGAAATCCGGTATGGACTACATTGGAGGGACCCATAATATTTACTAAAAATATCAAGCTCCAAGACAGAAAGAGGGGAAAGAAAATTTTGGAGAAGGAAAAGGATCAGAGGAAAAAGTTTAGGTATGAGAGTTGTGTCAATTAAATATATTCTTAGTTCAATCATTCTTTGATGAATTGTACTTGGTGCATATAGCATTTTATCCTTTTGTAACATGCAATCATCAATAAAAACATCCAAATCTTTTATTACCCGTGGATGTAGACACTCCGTTGTCGAACCACGTCAAAATTTGCTTGTATTAATTTCTTATGTTTAACCTATATCTTTTCATTGCTTTTGGTTTATTGGTTTATCATATGATTCATGTGGTTGTGTTTCCGAGATAGATTTTTGGTAATCACAATTTGGCGCTAGAAACAAGGAGAGGTAAAAGAATTTATTCTACCTGTCCAAATCTTCATCTTGGAAATCTTGAATTTTGTTATCTTATAATTATAAAACCTCTTTTTTCTACATCTTTAATTAGGGTTTATTTTCTCTTCAATTGATATTTCAAAATTCAGCATATAGTATCTCTTTGAACTTTTTAATTATTGACTATTATGATTTAATTGTTAACTTCATACACAACTCGGATTATCTCGGACTATGATTTAACTGTCACTTCTCTTTTAAATCAATACTCTGATTATCTCGTAGGTGATCTAATCGAAAATTTGAGAGACTTTGTTCATAAACTTCTTCCAAAATACTACGTTTTTAACAATTTTACAAAAGAAATTAGGATTGAAATTGGGGAATTAATGTGTTTGTAATTCAACCATATTTAGTTGCATATGATATTATGTCAATTGATCGTACAAGTTAAGAATGTTTTGCAGCTGCCTAGGTATGACTCTCGTCAAAACAAGAAAAAATAAGTTTTGAACCGAACTTTTAAACTTGCTTTCAACTTGTTTGCAAAAAATGATTTGATGAAACTTTGAAACCTGATTTAAATTGGAAATTTGTCTAACTTTTATGTGATATATCAAATTTTAATTAAAGCTAGATTTTTTCTGTCAATCAAATTATTTCATATATATATATATATATATATATATATATATATATATATATATTGTGGATGTTAAAATTTTATGAAGCACTTATCTCATTATCTGAACTTTTATTAGAACATTAACAAAGAAATTTCTACAACAACACCAGATTGAGCAAAAAAGTCATTATAATATCCCAAGAGAAATTAAATAAATGGAGACAGCCGCAAACAAAACCTTACAAGAACAAGAAGTCGATGTAAGAAATTTGGGTAATCAAACAATGGGGACTGGAAGAAAAACTCTTCATCAACCAGAAAGAGAAATTGTAGAAGAGTCCCAAGGACCGCAACCCTTGGATCGGACAATACAAAATAGAAACAAAGATACTGAAGTTGCGAATACTATTCCGTTACAAATAAACGAAACAAAGAATCAATTACAAGAGGTAAACGGAGTAGAGCAATTACAGAGACTGCAAGATGAAATGATAGAACCAAACATCCCAATTAACCAATCAATTGATAGCAACAGAACAATGCAACAACCACACGTAGAAGCACCACAAAACAGGATTGATCCCATCAGTCAATTATTCGAAGAATTGAATGAAATGCGTAAGTCTCAAAAGACTTATGCAGAAACAATTGCTCTTCTAACGCAAGAAAATCAGATGCTCAGGCATAAAGCCCGACAGGATGCGGAATCATCTGTTACAAGGTTACATGGGCAGGAAGTAAGTTCAAAAAGATATGCAGAAAGCAAAACGAGGATCAATAGAGATCAAATTGTGATGATAGTTGAACCGGCAGATGATACATATGTTCATCCAAAACAAACATGTTTAATCAGAGGTATGAGCCCGATAAACCAGATTTTGATGACTCAGAACCGCAGAACAACAGGTGGAACAAATATTTTGAGGATTTGGAAGAAATGAGAGAGGAAATAAAGACCTTGAAAAACAAACAAGAGGGAGGGCGTCTTGAGGAAATATTAAAAGAGGCCAGTAGAACACCATTGGTACCACACCTTGCGCTTGCATCCATCCCTCACAAATGCACTCCCCCCATCTTTGAATGTTATGATGGAACAAAGGATCCCGCAGCTCATTTAAAATATTATAACCGCAATATGACCCGCTGGGAGCAAAACGATGTTATCATGTGCCGATATTTTCCCTCTAGTTTGAAAGGATATGCATTAACATGGTACGACAATCTACCAGAATAAACAATACATTCATATACACAATTGACCCGAAAATTCTCAGAGACGTACATGTACAACAAACCCGCAAATGCTGGAATGGATAAATTATTTGCCCTTGCGTCTTAGACAGATGAAACTATCTGAGATTACACAGATCGATGGCAGGCAATTTGTCAAGCAATATGTAATGTTAGTCCAGAAAACTATATTAATTGTTACAAAAATGGGGAATATCAAACCGCATGAGCCCGCTTTTCGTAGATATTCATGGAGAGGATCCAAAAACTGAAGGGGATCTAAGGGTAATTATCGAGAAATATGCAAGGTTACAAGATATACAAAAACAGAATCCAAGAGCAGTTTCTCAACATCAGAGAGTTGCAAACATAACAAATTTTGTGGAAACGACAACAAGTTCTGGAGAGCGAGTTGCGAGTGAAAATCTTTATAATGAATCTAAGCGAGGCATAGCAGATGAAGAAAGAAATATCAACCAACAATTTGAGGATCGAGTTTTTACTAAGCTCAACTCCCCGTATTCAAACCATATTATCCATAACGAATAAAGCAATCATACAATAATTTGTCTTCATACTGGGTAAAGCATGACAAATGTAATCTCTCTAGAAAATCCATATAAATGTCTATGAGTGTATGACTATTGGATCTTTCCTGAGCAAGAGATGCCTAACATGACATTAATTATTGTATCAGGTACAATTCATCTCAGGAGGTACTCATTAGGGACCGTATTATTAATTTCTTTCATGGCCAGTGAGAAGTTAGTCATGTGACTATACCCTCAAAGGTAACCCAAGGTACAATATACGCCTTGTGGTTTCTCAATTCACACACTCATAACGCAAACTGATTATGTATATATATTCATTAATTGTATTGCAGGTACAGTAATATGAGACAAAAAGGAAGTTTGCCAATACAATTCAGAAGAATGAAAAAAACATAAACTTTAAGAAGAAAAAGACAAAGAAGACGAAGAATAAGATGAGAGATGTGACAAGATTTGCATTAAATATGAAAGGATTGAAACTAACGAAACCGTCAAAAAAATAAAGTGGAGGAGAGAGGAACTTTATCAGAGATGTGACTTTCTCGAAACCGCCAAAACTATCAGAAAAACTAAACCTAAGCGTGAGAAAAAAATTTATTAGAGGCGTACGAATCGGAAAAGTAATAATTATTTTTCCTTTTTCAAATTTCTACCATATGTAAAATTCAAAAGAAAAAGGAGAAAATTGTGAGGGTATTAAATCCCTAACACCACGTGTTAAAATACTATGGAAAGAATACCAGATTATGATGGAACGAGGAACACTGAAACAAAACTCATTAGATAAGTACTGAAACAGACACCTTCGTTGCATGACAGACACGCAAGTTGCGGGAAAGCATGTCACACTGTACGAAATAGACACATTCGTCGCATGACAGACACGCAAGTTGCGGGAAAGCATGACACAATATATAGAACTGAAAAAAATTGATGCATGATAGAAACGTCTCAGTTGTGCAGATTGCGGAACAGAAGAAGCTAAAACATGACAAGTCACTTTCAATGGCCACGTGTCGGACATGCCAAATTCTGAAAATAATAATGTCACTTTCAATGGCCACATGTCGGACATGCCATAATTCTAATAATAATAATAATAATGCAACATTCATCAAAATCCAAAAGCAATAACTTGAATACAAACCCGCAGAAGAGGTGCGGGTCACCAAGCGGGAAACTAAGGGAAATAAGAAGTATGCATGTCAAGTCTTGCGGGAAATACAAATAAGAATACGGGATAAGTTTCGTTCCAAAGTCTGGATAAGAACTAATATGTGGAAAGAAAGAAGAGGGGGACCCATGATATTTACTATAAATATCAAGCTCCAAGACAGAAAGAGGGGAAGGGAAAATTTTGGAGAAGGAAAAGGATCAGAGGAAAAAGTTTAGGTATGGGAGTTGTGTCAATTAAATATATTCGTAGTTCAATCATTCTTTGATGAATTTTTCTTGGTGCATATAGTATTTTATCCTTTTGTAATATACAATCATCAATAAAAACATCCAAATCTTTTATTACCCATGGATGTAGACACTCCGTTGTCGAACCATATTAAAATTTGCTTGTATTAGTTTCTTATGTTTAACCTATATCTTTTCATTGCTTTTGGTTTATTGGTTTATCATATGATTCATGTGGTTGTGTTACCGAGATAGATTTTTGGTAATCACAGATCGCGCTGAAACCTTTTTTGTCGTTGTAGTTAAGTTTTTCGGACAAAAAAACTACCAATTGTCTTCTTATACTCCTTTCTTTATAACATGTTTTTAACACAGTCAATCCTTATATAGTAAGTGCAGTCGGTAAGCACGTAGTATGGCTATAAGCGTGTTGGTTTCCGATATTTGTTGAGCGCAGCTTGGTTAAGATAGTACAACGAGTGCATGGTGAAAAACCGGACATCGGGTTTCACATAGAGAAGTCAGTGTATAACCACTGCAACACGAGGATATGTCAATCAATAGAAGAATCTCCTTGTAGAAACTAATTAAGTCATAAATCCATATAAAATAAAGTTCCTTGCGGCAACCATAAAAGTTTGCAATCTTGAATCTTACATCGCATGCGGCGAAACAATAACTCAAGACCATCAGCATAAATTAGACAAAGTAAACAAACAAATAACACTTACACACATCAGGAAGAAACAAAAAATACCCCAAGTAACGAGTAAGGGATACTATAGTGCCAAAATATCTAAGACACATGGCGCAAGATCAACACTAAAGTAACTTAGCTCAACACCAACCATCTACAGAATAACCAATCTTCTACTAGCTTTTATCCTAAGTAGTCAGCCCTAGAAACAATATTATAATTCGATTTACATCCCTTTCCCTATAAAAGAGAAAGTGTGATATGTTTTTAGGGATCCAACTTCTTCTTCTATTTAGTTAACATCATAGGAGACATTCTCAAGCATACAAAGAGCTTCATTTTTCTTTAATGAAGTCTCATGTAAATATATTAAATCATAGTGAAACCCTAACCCGTGGAGGTAGATCTCATTAACGATCGAACCACGTAAATATTTATGTTTATTACTTTTATATTCTTTACTTTTATCTTAAGTTGATAGATTTCCAATCTTATATATTAGATCTTCTGGGATAGTAGTTAGATTTTTAGCTACTATATTTTTGGCGCTAGAAATAGGGATTGTGTCATTAAATCTGTTGAGAAACTTGTGGATTACTGAAAGTTAGGCAGACATATGTGAATTTTGAGGCAATTAAGTGAAAGGGTTACTCTCAATGATAACTCTAATTGATCTATAAAGTTTGAAGGGCAAAAATGGAACTTTGAGAAGCAGATTTGATATTTCAGACACCAAACATCACCTGAAGCCGGAGGACAAACAAAACAAAGGCGGTTGCTGCTGTAATGAAAGATGAACAACAGATTTGACGAAAATGATAGTGGAAGAAGTTCTCATCGGCACAGAAACTTAAACGACAGAGCTTCCTCCTATCCCTTTTATTTCTCTCTTAAGTATTCAGATCTGGGAATTCAAATACAAAAGTTTTATGAAAAATCCTTTTCATAGAAACTATGGTATGTTCTTCAACAAAAATTGATTCTTCTTTCAAAACCTTGACCTAATATCAGTTTTGATGGAAGATTCACCATCAACAGGTCCTTTATTAAAAACCCATTTTGATTTTTTCGGAAACTCTTAGTGACAACATTTGGGGTTTTTGGGGTTTTAAACTTTTAATCTTTACTCGAGCTATAAAACAAAATCAGATAAGATTCTGGATTATGCATCTTGTATTTCAAATAAAACAATTCAACTTAAATTCTCTCTTGGATATTCATTAAATTGATATGTTGTCTGCGATTATGATCAAGTGAATTATCTCTAGTGTATGTTGTTCATGATGGACAATGGAGTCACTTAACATCGCAGCAGGGACTCGCAGTCGTACCAAAGCGTTTCGGGCAACACCAATTATTATCTTCTGCTATCCTGTAATCATGTTTATTGCTACCTCTCCAATCTCGCTGACAAGAAGTGCTCGGATCATCCACCTAGTTCATCTGCAACAATTATATCGGGTCGCATCATGTCGGACAAGCTAAGACATATCAGTTATTCGAATCGCAATCAACTCAGCTTCGAATGAAATCATCCCAGGAGTATGGACAAAGTGCCACAATTCAGCTCGGACTATAACACCTCGGATCCACCAGCTAGATCTGCAGTGCCCATCTCGGACTTACCCTTGATTAATTAGAAACAAATCAGTTCGTGTCTCACTAATTCTGGCTAGTACTCACCAGTTGGACAGACCTTCTCAGCCATTTTAAGACCCTACTCGCATCAGACCACCCCGGATCATCAGACCCTGATCATCTTTGGCCTACATCCAACCATTCTGGATCAACAACTTAACCAATTATTTAGATTAGGCACATCTAGGGAATCATCCGCTTTGGGGCCTAATGTGGAAGATCATCTTGGAAGTAGCCATCTCGGATTAATAACATCATTTTGCAAGGCTCATCATTTCGCCGAAAAATTAGTAATTACTCGCATATGGAGGGGATAATACTATCTTGAACCAAACCACATCAGGCCTCACCAGTTAAGCGCCATAGAAGACCATCTCTGGCCTACTCCAGATACATCAGTGCAAAAGTGCTCCAGAGTCTATCTCTGGCCTCCTCCAGATCGTTTCCGGCAAAGTCAACTCGTCTCGGAACAACAAAGGTCATCGATTCGCAACAACTGCATCAATACTTACATCAATTCATGAGCAAAAGGCCACCACTTTGCAACCAAATGGAGATAAGGCTAAGTTTTCACTTCTTTTTGGTCTATCTCTTCATATTATATCATAAATTCTCATTTGAGCCTGACAAGAATTCATCTGAGCTTACTTAATGTTCGCACACATTTAGAAACCTTCGATATAACTAGTTAAGCATTAGAAAATCACTATGCGATATCCTTTTTAAAGAAATATATTTCCAAGAGACATATCTTACAATAATTATGCTCTTAAAAAAGCAATGATAGTCTTTTACATTTTTAAACAGCTAACATGAGCATTTAAGATATTTCAAGCCTTATTTAATGCATATTTGTAGCACCTTAAATTGGTAGATAAGTTGATTTGGTTATAGTTCAATATCGATGCTTTTTATGATGCTTTCAATATGATTAGATGATCTGCGGATTTAAGATTTCAAAACGCATTTGGGTCATCCTAATAGAAATCCATTGTTCTTTATGTTATTTTTGTATTATTGGGATACCTGTTTTACTTCATACCTTGATTTTATTTGTTTTTCTCATTTGAATTTCAGAATAAGCTAAGTAAAAACAGCCCACACTCTTCAATGATTCATGCTTATCTTTATAGTTGTTCACTGTTTTTTATGATTTGGTAGTACCCATCTTAGTACACAACTGTACATGCACTTTTAACGAGCCGTTCTTACTGAATTTAATATGTTAAAGAGACTAGAAAAGCTTAATCAATCCAAGAGGTTTTGCTTATACCAGACCCATGAATTCAAACAGACCCATACTTCAATTTCTTTAGACTCGCAATGTTGTAAGTCATACACAAGCCCTTGATGCAAAATTATAGTACAAAGTGGTTAAGGTCATACTTACTCAAGATGGATTTTGTGCTAGTTATTTAGGTCTTCACATGAAAACTGAACCTGTTTCGGAAGCTTTTGTTGGTCTTTCGGTTGTTTTTTACAGATCGAATGATGTGTTTATATCCTCGAAGGGATTAGAATGGTGCATGTCGCTAGCAGCGGGAGGAGAATTCACTCGTCCTTCCCCGACAGAAAGAGGACCTTGCAACGGAATTTCTTGGCCATAAGATGGAGTCCATCGCTAGTCTCCACCATTGAGAGTCACATGAGGATGAAGTTCCAATTGCATAATAGAGATGGACCCGCAAACAAATTATATTGAGGAATCAGCTGAGAGCATATCACCTCAAGTCAAATTAACCCATGGCATTCAATTCACCAGCTTATATTTTATCCTTAGTCTGGTCAGTTGATGGAGCACAAGTCAGCAATCTCGGGGCAAGATACCGGTTACATACCATCTCGGATTAGAAGCATCTCTGGCCCAATCAGCTCAGGAGTACTCCATACTTCTCGGACCAAAGGCTAGATATCACAGTTCAGCTACATCGAGCATACTCCAGACACGACAGCTCCAGGACTTCCCAGACCATCTCTGGCCTTCTCATTAGACAATGCTTCTGCTGACCGGTGATGAACTACATCCCAGAAAAGGTGTAGCTAACCTAATGACATGCTTGTCATCTGATCCTGTTACAAAGAGTCTACGTAGTTCAGACTGAAACGCTTGACGGGCTGCAGGTGATAAGTGCATAATTTATATGTTTTGAGTATCATTTTCTTACACTTATTTGCTATATTTCATGTGAATTATCTCGTATTATTATTACTTTTGTATATTTTATCTTTTGTAGGTTACATCTTTAAAAAAAGTGAAAATTAAGTGCTTTAAAGGAAGAATTGTCAAAGACCCAGTGGAACTCAGTTAACTCTAGGATCTCTACCCACCATGTCGAAGAGAACGAGAAAAAGAAGCCAACGGCGAAAGAATAAAGTCATTTCGACGTCGTTTGAGAAAGTTATAAGCAAAACAAGACGTAAGAGCAAAATGGTAATTTCGACGGAAGTTACTATTGGCACTCCGTCGTATGTTAACGGGAAGCTGAAATTCAAATATTTATACGGGCACTGCACTACTACTAGGGGTTGTCTGATATTCAAATATTGTTAATAGCATCAACGGTTTGGATAAGGGCCACCTTCTTCTTCCTAGATTCACGGACACACATCAGGATCCTATCTGTGGCTGTTGGAAACAAGGGTTAGAGTGACAGTTAGGCATAGATTGGAGGCAGTTATGAGAATATTATTAATGGTTGTAGTGTTCGATGATGAAGAAGAGGTTGATGTTAGTTAATGGTAATGACGAGAATGCTGTGATTGGAAAAGGGAGAAAAGGTATGTGGTTCACGAAACAGAATGGTGAAATCTCTATCATCATCTGGTGATTGGCAGTGATAATGAAGGACGTGAAAAGGGTGTTTTCTGCTTATGATTAGGATCTGTGATAGGGAAACTCGAGTCTGTGTTGATTGCAGCTGGTATTGATCGTTGATTGTTGGATGTTGTTGTTTGCTTACAAGACAGAGAAGAGTGTCAATAAATAATGGAAAATGGCAAACGTGAAGGATGTTGATAATCTCGAGTTAATGATGGTTGTCTCTGTGAGAGATTGTTTGTTGCTCGAGATAATGGTGATCTGTGGTGTTTAAGTAGATGAGAGCCTTATTCAAGATTTGGTTGGACTGTTGGTCGTGAATTGAAATCTGGCAGTTAAGGTAAAGTTTGATATGAAGTAGGGAACCTAGTTCTTAATGCAGAGAGGAGATGGTGATGGAACTGTTGGTGGTGAACTTGAGTTGAGAATGAGATATGGAGTAGTCGAATGAATTTCTGAGTTTAGATTGAAACTACAAGGAGAAGTTGTTATGTTTGTGTGGAGCCTGGTAGTGCACGACCTGGTTTCGTACTTGGTCCGATCCGATTGGCGGCCCGAACCCGGGAGTGAACATAAACAATCCTCCACGGAGTTTGGGGCAGTGCCCCGGCCCAAATTTTTCAGTAGTCTCTATATATAGAGAGTTGCCATATCTAGGGTTTGTATCAGGATTATTATCATCGTTGTATTCCTCTGGAACTCTGTTTTTGAGATCATAGTGAAAATTGCAGCCTCTTCTTGGACGTAGCCTAATTTGGGTGAACCAAGTAAATCGTGTGTGTGTTCTTGTTTTCATTTTGTTTTCTTTGTAGCATCGATCCTAACAGAAGTTGGTTGTGATGATGATAGCAATTGAAAGTGAATCATTCATGGCAATGATAGAGTGGTTATTATTAGTGAGTGATGTTGCTCGAGTTGGGGGTTGAGTGAGGCTATAGTGAGCTCGAGTAGAAAGAACAGAGTTTGGCAGTTGAGTTCGTGAGTTTGAGAGAAAATGGTAGAGTTCGAATGATAAAACACAGAAGAACTTACGTCTAGGTAAACCTAGACGTAGAACTGAAAGAGAGAAAATAAGGAAAACGCAGGGAAACTTACGACTGAGTTACCCTATCCGTAGACTCAAAGAGATAAGAAGTTAAAAATCCCAGTTCCACTTACGGCTGACTTAAACCTAGACGTAGAATAGAAAGGGAAATCACCGAGGAAAACTTACCTTTTGCCTGTCAGTTTCACATAACTGACAGGCCGATTCAAAACTTAAAAGCTAATTTTGGGCTGGGCTCTTCTACCTGTTGAACGAGGCCGATTGTTTATAGATTTCTTCTCACGGGATTCGACGCACGGGTACTTCTATTTTGGAACCCTATTTAAGAGAGGATTTTACTTCTATTAAAGGCATCTTTTTATCACAAGTTTTACACATAAGAAGGGAAAGGAAGGAGCTTTGGAGTTGGAGATTTTTCTACAACCTAGGGTTTGATTTTATTTTCTTCTTATTATATTTTTTTTATGGATTTTAAGAAATCCATTATGAGCTAATTTATTCTCATTGGTTAGAGATGTAGTCCGAAATCTAGAACATGATTATTAATTAAAACATTCATTCTTAGTATTCATAATTTCTTCAATATCGCTTATGTTTTACTAATTATAACGACATGTATGATTGAATTATTGCTTGTTTAAGTTGTAAATTAAATAATCATAAATTCATATATACATCTAAACTAGGGTTTGAGATACGGAATTGTCGAAAGACCCTTGTTACTAGTAGCATAGCATAATAACTAACGACGGGATATTGCCATGAGATTATCTGGAGAAGCATGACTTAGGTTAAATCCGAGTGACTCTTGCGCCGGATTGCTTAGAATAATCTAAACTCATAAATACAATTGCTTTCATTTGGTTAAATTTGAGTGACTCTTGTGCCAAGTTATCTAGTGAAAAGGATTCAAAGAGTGGCTCTTGCGCCTTTGATGTATATAGGAGTTTTGCCGGAGTAAACCTGCGATAGGATGCTTTGGGGTTATTGATATTGAGAAAAGTTGAATATTGAATTTGATTTAGTTGATAACATGTTTGATGACGGAAGATGAACTCTCTAACCAGTATTCTCATATATTGTTTACAATCTTAAATTGTTTCTTGCTATTATTTTTAATTTAAATTTATTTGAAATCATCTTAAATCCCCCAGTTACTTAGTAATCAAAATAATTTGACAACCCATATCTCACTGTGGATCGAACTTGTCTTATTACTATAATCTTATTTATAATTATGAAGTGAAAGACTTGAAATAATTTTGTTTGGCTGACAACCGACCAGCAGGCGTCCTCTTGATACGTTGCAGTCGGTTTGACATTGTTAGCTTGCTACCCTGGAGAAGCTGCAAGTTACATTGATCGCTGGATGCAACTGGATTACTTACCTCAACCTTGCATCCCAAAATGCTTTTGCAATCCTTGCGCCTGGACAACATCCGCGAGGAGAAGCTGAGATGTGAATCACTGCAGTCAAATAGTTACTCGACCTGTTACTATATGAAATGTAGATGGGAACATGATGTTAACATCCAAGGAACACTTCATTTGCCAACTCATCTCCAAGGAGCACTTCATTTGCCAACTCATCTGGATTTGGCACAAACATAACGAACGTACCTTCTCCTCAGCAACGAAAACAGGTTTCAGCAACATCCATAACTTCGGAGACATGAGTTGATATCGTAGTTACCTCCCCACCAGCAACAACCTTTGTCCAACAGGCGCTCAAGCAGAATATAGGAATATGAGGAATGGGACAGACCCAGCTTTCACAGCTGCGCGATTTGTTAGGAACATCTCAGAAATTCCAAGCGATGTCGAACATGTCAACTACGATTACATCACAATCCCTGTTGCTTAGGACATAATACAGACTACCAGTGCACATCAACAAACGCATCCTTCGTTAGTTTTAAATGATCAAATTTTCCAACATGAGAGCGGGAAATCTTAGTAATATAGCAACAACTGCAACATCAATAACAACCTGTCGGAGTAATATGTCAACGTCAGTAACAACCACCGCCACCACGACTGCGGTCTTCTCCAATCAAACGAATCAGCTCAGACCCAACCACAACCAAGTCTCATCGGTTCCATATCACCTATGGGCTCTACAGTTTAGTTGAGAACAGGTCAGTACGGGCCTCGTCAACTCTGGTTAGTACTCACCAATCGGGACCCTATCGTTTTGGATGCAAACTCAACTCGCATTACGTTACGTAGCTCGGTTCCATCATCAGTGCGGCTCCACCATCCACATTGCTCACATCAACCTTCTAGTTAGGGGAACATCCAGTTCTCTTGGAGTGATTGCTTTGAGAAGTATGACAATCTCAGAAGTATGAAAACTCGTCGCAAACAAGGCAAGACACTAGTTGTAAAACTAATGCTGCTGCACCATCTCCACCACTATCACCACCATCCTGATAACAGCAGGCTCCAACATTTGGTCTCAACATATTATACTCGATAGAAAATGAATGGTGGCTGATATTTCCTCGCCTAGATGACCCACAACATATGGGTCGTGTGATAGACATGTGACTACTAAGAATTCTGCGTAGAATGGAGAAACTTCTGATTTCATTTTACCATTTCCTAATTCTTTATTTACCTCTTGCAACAACATAAGATGGAAGCAATATGAAACAAGCATCAATGAACTATTTTTGTTTCAAACCAACCTCTTTCAGCAATCCTTTCCAGCGATTCATCCAAATATGCAACTTGTGAGCCCACAAGCTTCAAGGAGAAAATGTAGCGATTTGTCAAAACAATCAACTTTGCTATGACTGTCAAGTTTGGGACCCGCCAATCAATAACCAATTCGCCTCATGATAAAACTTGCTTGAAACATATAGTCTCTAGTCCAGAATATTCGGGCCTCACCAAGTGATCATCTCTGGCTAGTAAGCACCAACTCAGGACATGCCTTCTCAGCCATTTGCTCACTCGATGTTTAGTTCTTGATAGTCTAGAAACACAAGAAGACGCTAGTTGGAAAAAATCATACAATAAGGAAGAGCTAAATGTGCAGTTATATCGAGAAGGCGCGTAAGGCTGACGATGTTCTGGCACGAACAAGTGCATTTAGATAAACAACTACTCCCTCTGTTTCAGCAAAAATGTTACTATCACTTTTGCTGAAACAGAGGTAGTATTATTCACCATCTAAGGAAGAATGGGGCATCTAGCCTTGGAATTAAGCAACTTTTACTAGCATAACAACTTTCAAAGCAATTCAAATCTCCAGTCAAATCAACTCCGAAGAGACAAACAACGAAGTAAAGCAACACATCATCTAACCAGATATTAACCTTGGAGAAGATCAGCTTGTGCGTCACCAACTAAAAGCAAGTCGGGCATGGGAGGATGACAATTAGACTTCACCAATTCCAACTTCAAGAGTAAGACAACTTGGGTCAAGAAGCAGTGACTCGGATCTACCCACAATAGAGCACCAGAAGGAATACCTGTGAAGCGCGGCATCCAGAGAGTGACAATGTACCTACGCCAATTCAAATAGAAAGGGCCCTGGTTGGCGCCAAAAGGTATGGAGATGACCATGTCTGAAGTGATTAAGTAAATCACGGTTACTAAATGGATCATTCGTACTCGGGCTGGGCAAGGTACGTCCTTCCCTCGAGGTGATCCAAGGACTCTGGAATACCGTCCCAGAGTCGAAGGCGTTACCCAGAGACTAATTATGGTAACCCCATGATTCACAATAGATCATCCGTACTCAGGGTAAAACACGATTCTCCCCTGAGGTGATATGAGGATTCTGGACTACAGGTTCAGAATCAAAGGGGCCTCCCAGAGACTAACACAGGTGGTCCCATGAGATTTTCCTAGGTGGTCAATCAAAGAGAAAGGGATCCCAGCATATAACAACGAATTATTCGAATTGGGCAATTGGTAAGCCCCAATGTAAACTAGACCCTAGGATAGGATAGTTAGTAGACTTAACACATCCCATCAATAGAGACTAGTGATGATGATATATCTGAACCGGGATATGGCATTGGGCCAGATGATCTTCCTTGTTATGGATATCGAATATATGGGATAACACAGTTATCTGATTTTTACAAGAGTTGACGTGTAAATAAATAACAAGAAGACTATGGGGCATGAAAACTGCCCGAGAAGACTTTTGTTTTCCAAAGCATTAAGATCCCATGCTTTAGAAAGCAAAAGGGGCATCATATCGAGGCAGAATTTGAGCATTAACCACCAAGGGGAAAGCAAATATCTTGAACATCACAATCTCTCTTCAAGTCAGAGTCTAGCAATCCATATCGAGAGAAAAAGGGTTTCGAATAATATTTTTGGTTTCCAATAGTAACAACGGAGTAAGGGGAAGAGTATTCAAGTGGAATGAGTACAATCTAGTTTAAAAGTATTCAAGCGGAAGAACACAATCTAGTTTAAGCAAAATCAGATATATGTTAACAACACCTAACAACATACATTGCTAAAAAAAAGATTAACAAAAGATCAAGCTCGACGCCATCATCGCCAGTTACATGAAATAATAAGACTCTTCAAGTAACAAAAAATTCATATCAAAACCCTAATAGAAATAATGGCAGAAGGACCAATAAAAAAACATCTGACACGACCAACTAGAGTAAGCGGGCAAATATAAAACAGAACACCTGTGCACAACAACAATCAAGAATCAACATAGCAAAATAAAGAAAAAATATCCTGAAAGCACAAAACATATATCATTCTTACAAAACAAACACCTTCTCAAGACGATAGGCTATACTCAGAATACCAAAAGCATGATCCATTGTGTCTTCACTGAGGATGATTTATAATTTCATTCTTTAGTTTTCCAAAAGCATAGTCCATCTTCACGGAAGATGAGTCACGATTTGATTATCCAGCCCAATCTATCAAATATTTTTGACATGAAAACTTTAGAGGCATGCCATGAAGGAGCCGATAATCAAAGTCACACCTATTGAATCATAATGTTCATCACAACAGCAACAAAGCTAACATAGCAGCAATTCTATTAACTCCTTCAGTTAACTGTTTTTAGTCCACAGATGTGACACACACATGTTTTAGTTAGTTTTCCGTTTCACACTCACACATGTGAGATGCACATGTACAGATCTGCTTTATTATGATTCACACGGTCAATATGCACATGTGCACTCATGATTACGGTTAATCCCACCTATATAAACTGACTTAAGCTCAGTTATTCAATAACAAGAGTTCATTTGTTCTGTAATTCAGATGAGATTTTTTCATCAAATCTCCATTGTTATCATGGTATCAGAGCAGGCCAGAGTTCATTTTTTAAACTCCTTTTGATTCTGGTAATTTCTTCTTCCTTAACAGAGATTTTATTTCTTTGTTAGCAGCATCTGTCTGTTTCATTCAGATCTATTCATGATTGAAACCTTTCCTTCAACTTCAACAATGGAGAATCCTACTTCAAATTTGCTTTCTAATGTTCCACTAAATCAATTCACCAACTTTGTTCACCTTAAACTCAAGGAAGACAACTACATTACCTGGCGTAATCTAATGAATCTTGTCATTCAGAAATTCAAACTCAAGAAATTTCTAGATGGAACCTATGAATGTCCACCACAATTCACAAATCCGAGAAACCAAATTAATGGAATTGAGAATCCTCTCTACACTGACTGGTTAGATGAGGATTCAACTATCACAATGTGGATTAATTCCACAATTTCTGACTCAGTGATAGCCTACTTTTCTAGATCCACTTCTTCTACTGATCTATGGAAAAGTATTGAGGATACATTTGGAAGAGCTTCATCAACTCACTCCATTCAATTACGTACCAAACTCTTATCAATCACTCAAGGTAATAAATCAGTAACATCTTTAATAAATAAAATAAAACTTTTGTATGATCAGTTAGCTGCTGCTGGAGAAGTTATCTCTGACAAAGAGATGGTAGTAATCACTCTCAAAGCTTTAAATGAAGAATACATTCCCTTTGCAACATCCATGAGGCATATGAATCCTCCATTTACTTGCATTGAGCTGCACAACAATCTGCAAAGTGCATAGTCTGTCATTCTTGAAAGATCCAAACACCTCAAGGATGATCATAATGCTAAAGTCTTTATAGCCAACTCAAGTAAAGGTTTATTCAGAAACTCCTACTCAAATTCAAGAGGTTCATTCAGAAACTCAAGCAGAGGTTCTTATAATGGTCACAAATTCCCTAATCCATCTATCTTTCAAAGGAACTCATCTGGCAGAAATAACTTCTCCAATGATAAACCTATTTGTCAGATCTGCAATTCCCCTGGACACATTGCTACTACCTGCACTCATAGACTGAATTTCTCCTATCAAGGAAGGTCATCTCCTTCTAATCTAAGTGCAATGTTGGCTGCTGCTGACATTTTTGATGATGAGGAATGGATTGCAGATAGTGGTGCCATACATCACATTGCACCAGACACTAAGGTTTTGCAAGAAGCTACACCTTATGATGGATCAGAAACAATTCATACTGCTAATGGTGAAGGTATGCCTATTACTCATACAGGAAACTCAAGTAAACTTGTTTATGATCACACTTTTGCTCTTAATGATATTCTCATAGTGCCTAAATCATCTTACAACTTATTATCAATCCACCAGTTCACTTCTGATAATAATTGCTCATTAACTCTTGATTTTGCTGGTTTCTCTGTGAAGGATCAGATCTCTGGGGGAGTTCTTTTCCAGGGTCCACATAGACATGGCCTTTATCCTATTCCTTTCAGCCATGCACCTCATGCTCTTGCCTCCACACTAAGTAACAATATCATTCTCCATACAAGATTTTTCCATCCCTCTTTTCAAACTATGCAAAAACTTTGCTCCTTGTTGTATTTATCTAATACAATAAATAAGCCTTTCTTTTGTAATGATTGCAAACTGTGTAGATGTCAGAAGCTACCTTTTCAATTTTCTAGCTATGTTGCTCAACAACCTCTAGAGTTGTTGCACATGGATCTTTGAGGTCCTTGTCATGTTGCATCTGTTTCTGGTAGTTTGTATTATGCTAACATTGTTGATGAATATACAAAGTATTGTTGGATCCTTCCCTTGTCAAACAAATCTGAGTTTAAACATGCATTTGTATCCTTTGTTACTAGAATTGAGAACCTCCTGTCCACTCATGTCATCACAATTAGAACAGACAATGGTGGTGAATTTTTGAACTCCTATCTTAGACAATTCTGTGTTACTAAAGGCATAACACATGAGCTGTCCTGTCCTCATGCTCCATAACAAAATGGAGTTGCTGAGGTAAAACACAAGCACTTGTTGGAAGTCACCAGAACTCTCTTATCTCAGTCTAGTTTACCCAATGTTGTTTGGGTTGAGGCTCTCCAAACTGCAAATTACCTCATGAAAAGACTTCCTACCAGATCTATTTAATACATGTCTCCTTATCAAAAGCTGTTCAACAAATCTCCTGATTATGGATTTTTAAAAGTATTTGGATGTGCATGCTTTCCTTGGTTGAAGCCTTACACCAGCAATAAACTTGAACATAGAAGTAAGCATTGTGTCTTCATTGGTTACAGTCTCCAACATAAGGGCTATAGATGTTTAGATCCAAGCTTTGACACTATTTTTTATATCAAGACATGTTTCTTTTGATGAGAATTCATTTCCATATCACATGTTAATCTCATCTTCTGCTCCTAAGTCTACCACAGATCTCACATCCTCCACTTCTGTTTCATATTCAAATGTCATTGTTCCAGAACTGGTTGTTTCTCATTCACCAGAAAATGACCCCCCTGTCACTAGGAATGCTCATAAAATGCTAACTAGAGGCAAAAATGGAATTAGAACACCTAAAGCTTATCTCTCTTCTAAGTTTCCTCTGGATGTAGCTCTTCTTAGTAAAGTTGCCACTGTTCCTACCTGTATTAGTGCTGCTAATAAGGAGGAATTCTGGAGGGCTGCTTCTTCTGCTGAGTACAAGGCATTAGTGGATGCTGGCACCTGGTCTCTGTTTGATTCATCTGGGATCACCAATATTGTTGGGTGCAAATGAGTGTTCATGATTAAGTACAATCCTGATGGTTCAGTTGCTAGACACAAAGCCAGATTGGTGGCTAAGGGTTTTCATCAGCAGCAAGGACTAGATTATGAGGACACATTTAGTCCAGTAGCCAAACCAACAACTATTAGAGTCATTCTGGAATTGGCTGTTCAATTTGACTGGAAGGTTCATCATCTTGATGTCAGTAGTGCATTTCTACATGGTGATCTAAAGGAGATTGTCTACATTGCTCAACCACCAGGTTTTATTGATACTTCATTGCCCAATCATGTCTGTCTTCTGCACAAGGCTATCTATGGCCTAAAGCAGTCTCCAAGAGCCTGGTATGGGAAGTTAAGTGCCAGTATGCTTCTTCTTGATTTTGTTCACTCAAAGGCAGATACATCTCTTTTTATTCATAAGAAGGGATCTCAACTAACCATAGCATTGGTTTATGTTGATGACATTCTACTGACTGGTAGCTCTTCTGCTCATCTGGTCTCATTTATTAATCAATTACAATCAACATTTCCTATACAAGACTTAGGGGGTCTGCATTATTTTTTGGGTCTGGAGATTAAAAGAACTGATGCTTCCCTATTCCTTAGTCAGGCAAAATATGCTGTGGACCTCCTGATTAAACACCAGATGGAAGGAGCTAAACCTTGTCAGACTCCTATTGCAGCTTCAACTTCTCTTATCAAGGATTCTGGAGACTTGCTTGCCAATCCTACTGAATATAGGTCTTTGGTGGGTGCATTGCAGTATCTGACATGGACCAGACCAGACATATCTTATGCAGTTAATCTGGTGTGTCAGTACATGCACTAGCCAAGAACTCAACATCTTGAAGCAGCCAAGAGAATTCTTAGATACATCAAGGGTACTTATGGCTTGTTTTTCTCCAAGGGTTCTACTTCTTTGCTAGGATATGCAAATATAGATTGGGATGGAAATGTGGATGATAGGAGGTTTACTGGTGGATATTGCATTTACTTGGGGTCAAATATCATCTCTTGGTCTTCAAAGAAGCAAACGATTGTGGCTAGATCAAGCACAGAGGCAGAGTACAGGACTTTGGCACACACAACTGCTGAAATGGTCTGGATTTGTTATCTGCTACAGGATCTGCATTTCTCCATTGTAGGAATTCCAAGAATTATGTGTGACAACATCATCTCAATTAATCTAGCCTCCAACCTTGTGCTTCATTCCAGAATGAAGCATGTACACTTACACTATCATTTTGTCAGGGAGTTAGTTCACAGCAGGAATCTGGATGTCTTCTATGTACATACACTAGATCAATTGGCTGATGTCTTCACCAAAGGGCTTCATGGTCCACGGTTTGTTTTCCTCAGAAGCAAGCTCAAGGTTGTGCCACCTACCTTGTGCTTGAAGGGGGGTATTGAATCATACTATTCATCACAACAGCAACAAAGCTAACACAACAGCAATTCTGTTAACTACTTCAGTTAACTGTTTTTAGTCCACACATGTGACACACACATGTTTTAGTTAGTTTTCTGTTTCACACTTATACATGTGAGATGCACATGTACAGATCTGCTTTATTATGATTCACACGGTCAATGTGCACATGTGCACTCATGCTTACGGTTAGTCCCACCTATATAAACTGACTTAAGCTCAGTTATTCAATAACAAGAAAAGTTTCATTTGTTCTGTAATTCTGATGAGATTTTCTCATCAAATCTCCATTGTTATCAACACCAAAAAAATATTTTAGGCAATTTTTTTTTGAATTGTCCTTATATGAATACCCTGTAAACTGGAAATATCGGGTGACCGGGAAGCAAGTCCACCTTGTGGAAAAATGGTTAAAAATGGGTCGATTATCCTATGATGGTCACGTAAAAGCAAGGTTGTTCCTTTCACATAACGGACGGGGCAGGATAACTATCAACCACTATGTGCATAAAAAAAAAAAAAGAATTCCGACTAGCTTGAAAAGTTACTCGAGGATAATTTCGCCGGAGGTAGACGTGTTGGGATATTAAGTGATACTAGAAAGTAACTCGTGCTTCGCACCGCGTGGTTATCTTTTCTCTTTGATCTTTCTTTTTAATATGTTCTTGTAGACTCCATCTATTCGCACCAGATCATGCTATTCTAAATTATCTTAACCGTACGTTCATCGTCTCTGTCGAAACGCTCAATGAAGAGATCGAAAAGATTGCGGTCGACCAAAACTATGCAATTCATGGGTACAACACAACATAATTTCCTACCCAGGTATGACTTTTAGCCATATTGTGGTTGGCAATGAAATAATCCCTGGTCTAATAGCAAATTTTGTCGTTGTAGCCATGATAAACATGGAGAAAGTTATTAGGTATTTGGCTGCACATGATATAATACGTAACCACATCGATGGCCATGATCGTGCTTAGAGCTTCATATCCACCTTCTGCTGGGGTATTTGTGCATGATTCCATGACGGTAATGAGAGGCGTCATAAATTTGTCATAAATTTCTTACAAACCCGGGGTTACCCACTATTTATAAATGCTTACTCTTATTTTTCCTACGCTAGTAACCCTGCAGAGATTAGGCTAAACTATGTATTGTTCAACACTACTGATATTGGTGTTCAAGATGGAGATCTGTAATACAACAATTTGTTTTATGCTATGGTGGACTCAATGACTTGGGCTGTAGAGAAAACAGAGCGACCAAATGTTGAAATTTTAGTGAGTGAGACTGGTTGGCCATCGGCTGGGAACCCTCAAGGGGGAAATGGGCTGAACTCCATGCACTCCCAAATGCCAACAACAAAACCACGTTCTGACAGATCTGTAGTGCCTGCCTATATTATTTTAGGCTTCTTTTTTGCGTGGCCAGGATTTAAAGCATCCACATTGAACCACTGGTAGCCAAATTCAATAATTTCATTTTTACAATTATCCATCCTGCATTCAGTTCAAGGTTTTTAAAACTTTTCTTGTAATTCCCGATCAATTTAAGATCTTATGAGGTTTCTCACTCACTGTAGGTATGAGTTTGGGTTTAAAGCATGTGTAGCTGGGACTCAGCTTCAACTGACATGGGGGAAGGAGGCATACTCAATTGCAGATGAATTCGAGTCACTTCAAAGACATTCCAGAAGCAAATGACAATAGAAACTAATGTCATGTCATAATAATGTCGTCTTAATCCTCCAACACAGAGTAAAGAAGAACATTAATAAACCAAATGGTGCCAGATCAATGTGAACAATGGTCTTATTTAACTGCTGTCTATCTGCATTTGCTCCCGTAATACGAACTTGACTTTGTTGCATAAAAACACCGGTTGCTACTTCCTCATCCAGTTCTGTTACTAATTGGAAGAAAGTGATTAAAGCAACCTTAAAATGAATTCCAACTTGCATTGGCCAAACACAGCCACAGAATGCTCCTGGAGGTGTATTTACAAATGGCTCTGTGTATGACACTGACGTACAATCTACAAATCGAGAAAAAAGAACTCATTAGGGATAAAGT
The DNA here is from genome assembly GCA_023531435.1 of Papaver californicum. Taxonomy (NCBI): domain Eukaryota; kingdom Viridiplantae; phylum Streptophyta; class Magnoliopsida; order Ranunculales; family Papaveraceae; genus Papaver; species Papaver californicum. Next base: position 577,752 of record JAJJMC010030097.1, read on the forward strand.
GAGGTCAAAGTCTGCACACCCTTTTGTACAGTACGCAGTTGTATCATTTTCGGCCACCCAGAATTTCCCTGATTCCATTAGAGTGAAGTTGCATGAACAACCGTTAGATGTCTATATTCCAAAATTCAATAACAAATTCAGCAAGAACAGAAGAAACTATCAATCACAGAATAAAAAAGTTGCAAAAACATCGTATGTGATCACCTGCAATAAATAACTCCGAAGAGACCAAAATCCAATTCAGAACCAACAAAAGTAGATGATAAAATCCAAGTGAACCACCATTGGGTTTGGTTCAAATTTATTTCTAGTTGTTTACTGAGAAAACCAAGAGCATCTAACAACATATTCTTCTGTGTAATGTTGTGTCGATATGAACAAAATGGAGTTATTCATGTCAAGAGAAGATTAGTTTGATGGCAACTACAATACGCCAATACCGATGTAACTTTGGAAGCTGTACATTTGTGGAGAAAAAGACTTAACCTTTTCCAGAATTTTCACCTTTCTTTACTCTTGAACATGACATAGTTGTGAGTACTGTCACAGTTTCCTAATGAATCATCTTTCATGCCGTTTTGGAATTGACACTTATGTAACCATGCATGGAGATATATGTTTCCTTTGAACTAGTGACTAACATGGTTCATTTATAACCCTATGGAAATTAGCTTTTGTAACTTTATATTCTTGATGCTTGTTTAATCTGCATATAATAATCTATGTTGAACGTTTAATTGGCAGATGTGTGGTGGCATATACTATAAATCTTGTATTCAGCCAATAAGCTTAAATCCTCACTATGAAAGGGGTGCGAAGAAGTCAGCTCACTTTAATTGATTTTAACAATACAATTTGAAGTGCAATCTAGGTGTCTTTTGTCACCTGTGAAGTGGTAGTATGTGGAACATTGCAAATATAAAACCTTAGAGAGACTACCCTTTTATGACTGCAGTAGACTTCAACAAATACTTACTTCTTTTATGACTGCAGTAGACTTCAACAAATACTCAAACAGTAAGGCAGTTCAGGAATTCCTATTGAAAATGCATGGTTTACATACCTGCAAAACACACTCAGAGTTTCAATTAGTTTAAGATGATGAAATACCGAACCTCTTTAAAGGCAAGAACTTATTATCATACGATTCCGTCTAGCTGCATCCAATGCTAGTTTCTTGTGTTCTACAGTGCATACATTGTAAGGTCCTAACTTTCCATACTGTCCCTTTATAGGGTTCCCATCAAAGAGTCTGAGGCCGAGTTAAACTAAAAAAAGATTAAAAAGAGCTTTATCATAGTCTGTGATTATGTGTTCCTGCTCATAAAAAAATATTTTGGTATTAGCTAGTGATTGATGACTTAAGAAGAACTCCAATTATGGAACAAAGATGAACCTGCTTTAAGAGCAACTGCAACTGCATCTTCTGGGGTCTTTACATAATGTTGATACTCATGTATAATGTCCACAGCATCACAGTCCAAGGTGATATACCTGCAATTTCATGCCTCCTATTAACAATTGAACTTTGGAGATTAACGATAGACATTTAAGTATCATTCCACCTGCATATGGCACTAACTAACTGGAGGACAAAAGGTATTTTTGAAACAAAGACACAATGGTCCATGGTATTAGGTGTTAATCCTGGACCATGACTTCAGATCTGATCCTACCGGGAAACAAAATCCTAACAATACTCACCCTTCGAATCCCCATTCAGTTCTAGCTTGTTGTAAGAGACCTTCATTTTCGCAAGCTGGGATTCCATTAACTTGATTGTAAGAAGACATCAAACAACTTGCTTTACCTTCTTGTATACAATTCTTAAATGGTGGTTGATAAGTATCCTCCAAATCCTGCTCTGAACCTATATACAAACCAAAAACAAAATTGTTGAAATTATGTCCCCTAAAAGCACAAATTCAGCAGTAGGCGACAACTATTTAGTCCGGTGCTCGAGGCTGAGTAAGATTTCAGGCCACACATCTTCTATGATATTCAAACTCTGAGTCATACGAAGTCCACCTAAATAGATCCCATCCATCTTTGTGAGAGTTTAAAGGAATCAATCAATTGTTTCTTTACAATTATAGTGATGTGCAAGCACACATTGTACTGGATATGCATATAATTAATATGGCCTAATCTAAATGATGAGAACAATGGGAGTGTCTACCAAATACCAAAAGTCTTAAATGATTAGAAAGTGCACAGGTTGTTGAGTTGCTCAACCTTGATTATCAGAGTATAGATAAAAAATGAAGGCACCAAACTGTAAAGCCCAAATGTACCAGGAAAAAATGGCAATGGGATAACAGACACTATACCCTGGTGTGCGTATGAGACGAAGAAGTTGGTGATATGGGGGGTGGAAGCCCTTTAATAAGCATTGGTGGTGGTGCTTGATTTCGTGTTAGCAACGTTAATGGCGGTGTTGAATTCTGTATAAGAGGCATTGGTGGAGGTGTTGAATTCGGTATTGGCAACAAAGGTGCTGAATTCTTTATTCAAGGACATGGAAGCAAACTTAGTTGTATCTTGCGCACTAAAAACCGCATAATTACTAACTTACCCGAGAGCGCGACCATTACTCATTAAACATAGTTTGGTGCACTTTGATGGTTTTTTCACCTACTTCTTATTGCCCTCATTTTGAGATTGACTATGATACTTTTTTAGGCAATGCAAGAGCTTCACGAAAAATTTCACAAATTAAAAGTTACCCTCACTAATGATAAACAACTATTGAGCAGTGGGAATATTAAAGTGCATTAGAGACAATCATAGACATTTAAGCATCAAAAAAAGAAAATAATTCATGATATTGTGAACTCTCAGTCTAATTCGAAAGAGTTAGTTTAAGGTGGGAAAAAATAGCAGGTTCATACTTTTATTTGCTAAGTATAATTTCATGGTTCGTTTTTCTGCCATAACTAATAAGGTAATAACTGAAAACTTACAGGAACTTGATCGTGGAGGCATTCAGCCAATCCCTTTCTTAATAAACTCTGAAGGTGGAAGGGAGACCAATGATAACACGCATATAAATTTCAATTTTAAGCTCAATAATAACAATCAACACTGATAATAAAAAGTATAATGAGTAATTAAAATCAGCTCACCTATTCAATTCTTCCAAGGATAATATCGACTCCATTACAACAAAAACTTGAAGACTCCATTTCTCACACCGGCACATGTTATCATACATCCTAGATATTAAACGACACATGTTAAATAAAGATTGCTAACATGTGCAAACCATTAAAACATATGCAAACCATATCATAGAGCAGACTAATTAAACTCAGCAACTAAATCTGAATTTGGTAGAGGAATGAATTACACACATTATAATTAAGCAATAACACATCCAACCTGGAAACATCATTACTGTACATGAAATCAACTTCATTCCACTTTCTAGAGATCGTAACATGAGTCATCCGTTCCTGATTGAAGGTCTTAAGACCAATATATGAAACATCAAAAAAATTTGTCTAACAAAACGACACATCCACCAAAAAGAAGAAGATTACCAGCTAAAACAAAGATTACAGTGTATTTAATAGTTGTCAAAGATAAGGACAGGTTTCTCACAGTACCCAAGTTCATAGATTACCAGCTAAACACAGAAATAAAGGCCAAATGACTCAACATTCAAGATACTACATCATTTCTTAGACACCAAGTAACAATGTCTAACAATGTCTTTTGGAGAATCAGTTTCAAAACAATTACCAGGTTTTGGGTTGCTTATTGTGACAAATCTCAAAATAATTAGCAAGTTAGAAAACCAAACACAGTATGCGGGAAAAAAGTTGACGAAAAATTTAAGAACAAAAAAAAAAAAAAGTGTTTGCACCCTACAAACACAGTGAGAAATGAGCAGTGAGCAATGAGCAGAAGTTTGAAGATATATATGCTTTCAGGAAGCATCTAAGGGCGTATGCAGTACTTCATAAAATGCAGTATGATGTATCAAAGACAGATCCAACGAAATTGTATGCTGTTTGCAAGCTCAAGAACTGTCAGTGGCATGTTAGGGCAAGAGCCATTCCTGGTGAGAAGACTATCACAGTTAGAAGTTGCAATATAGAACACACATGTGCTACTAAAAGTGGAGTTACAAATCCAAAATGCAATGTTAAATTTGTAGCTGACTACTTGTATGCAAACTTGGATCATTCTTCATCAGTCAAAACACCGAGACAAATTGCAAAAGAAATCATTTGGCCACAATTGAAGATTGAAATTCCTTTCTGGACCGCACGTAACGCAAGGGTAAAAAACTTTCTTATTTCTTTATTTATTTTTAATTTTATGTCCAATATGTTATTTTATTGATCTTTACAACTTTTGTGGTGCCAGAATTTGGTTCTAGCCAGGTTGAATGGTAGGTTTGAAGATAGCTATATCAAAGTTCTCCAACTTTGTACAGCTGTTACAACTTTGAACCATGGAAGCACAACCAACTTCACTTATGCCAATGATGGTGAACATGATAGATTCGAGAGTTTGACCCTAATACATGATGCACAGGTTAAAGGCTTCTTGAATGGTTGTAGGTTGGTTGTATGGTTGGATGGAATGCACTTGACTGGTAAGCTAGGTGGTGTAATGCTCTGTGCAACTGCTTTAGATGCTGGAAATGCACTCTTCCCCCTTGGTATGACTGTATGTAGGTCAGAAACTGAAGCCAATTGGAACATTTTCTTAAAAGAGATGAAGAAAAAGGTGCCAGATAGGGTTGGATTGACATTCATATCTGTTAGACAAAAGGGGCTTCTTGAATCAGTGCTAGAATTATTCCCTTTGGCAAATCACAAATATTGCTTTAGGTAATATCTATTTTATACCTGTTTATTGTTCATACTACCATTTGAGTAGAATATTTTGATATTGTTAAATTTGCAGGCATCTCTACCAGAATTTCCAGAGCAATGGATTCAAGTGTAGAAAATTGACAAATCTTCTCTGGCAGGCTGGAAAAGCATATAAAGTGCATCACTTGAAGGTATTATTTGCCGAATTCTTGTAATTTTTTGATTACTCATGTTCTGCATTGTCCCCACATGATGGATGAAATGTTCACACATGTAATTTTTTAGGTACATATGGATGAAATTCTAGAATTAAATGTTGATGCACACAAATATTTGCAAGGTTTGGACCCAAAATGCTGGGCAAGGGCATGGAACCCACATGATGTTGCTTGTGAGCATCTAAATAGCAATTTTTCAGAAAGTTTTAATGCCATGTGAGAATCTTAGACACCAACTTGTGATCAAGTTAGCCACAATGTATACACAGTTGGTTAATGACTTGTATTTCAAGAGAAGACAACTAGCTGCAACATGGAATATTGGTGACCTGGTACCTGAAGTAAAAAAGCTCATTCATGTAATGAGTGAGCTTTGAGGGAACTTTGATGTTGAACCTGTAGTCCTGCTGGAGACATATGAGGTCATTAATAAAATCACAAAGACAGAGTTTGTGGTTCATATTCAAAATCAAAACTTGCACTTGCAGACAATGACAATTGCGGCAGTTTCCATGTCAGCATGCAACCTATGTTTTGTTTAGACTCAATCCCGATTGGACAATGTGATTTCATTTCCTACTTTTCCAACATAGTTCATCTTTGTTAAAGAATACAATAAATCATATGAAATGAATGCGTAATGAATGATTGCAGGTGTTGTAGTAAATACTACACTGTGGAAATGTATATGACCTCCTACTCTTGGTCAATTCAACCATGGGGAGACATTGATGATTGGGAAAACAAGGTACACTTTAGTGCTTGTTTTGAGAATCTTTTTTTAAAATAATATTTCTTTTTGTACTATTGCTTTATTTAGTATTTTATTATTTTTTCTAAATCTGAGGATTTATAAAGTTTCCTAACCCTAACATCTATCTTCATTTGTGTAGTCTGGTGTGAACCTTCAACATCCAATAAAACTAAGAGAAGCAGGTAGACCTTGTGTGAAAAGGAAGAAATCTTGGATGGAGAAGAATAACCAAAAGAAAACTAGAAAGTCTAGTACATGTGGTGATTTTGGTCACAACAACAGAACTTTCCAAGGTGGACCAGTTGGATCAAATCAAAAGAAGAAAAGTGTTAGAAAAGAGTGTTTGGTTGATGGAGATACAGTTGTTGAGAGAACTGTAAACCCAAAGAATACAAGAAAGAAATATGCTTCAACAACTGCATCTTCAAGCAAATCAACACCTGTTGGAGTGTCAAAAAAGAAGACGTCTTCCGGCACTGCAGCACCCTCTTCTTCTTCTGTTGTGTTGGTGCTTCCAAAAAGAAGACGTCAACTACTCAAGCACCCTCTTCTTCTTCACTTTCCCCTGCTGCTAAAAGGAATGTAACTGGTACTGCACCATCCACCTCTTCTGCTCCTGCTTTTCATCATATTTACAATGGCACAGTTAACTTTAGGAACCAAAACAATGTTATTGAACCGGATCAGAAAAGGCAAAGAAAGCTAAACTCAAAGTATATGTAATCTTATGTTTTCTTCTAACTTTTGGTCCTATAAGACTTCCTAAGATAATTTATGTTTGTGTTATTTCCTGTTTTTGTTTGTTTTTATGTAAGAATTACTAAGTATATGTAACCTTATGTTTATTAACTTTTCATGTTTCTATTTTTGGGGCATTTTTATTACCTTTTTTTGCTTGGGGCATTTTTGTTACCTTAATCTGTTTTGGGCATTTTTTCAAGATGACAATCTTTTTAAGGTATTTCTCCAAGATGAAGTATGGGGGTATTTAAGTCATATTTCGCACATGCAAACTCGCACGCTCAAAGTAACGGAAAAATTAACGGAATGAGGTATTTTTATTAATTCCGCCGTCCCGGGGCATTTCTAGTTTATGACCCCCAAATTTGGGGTATTTCTATGATTATCCCTTGAATCAGCTTCAAGCTCCTATCCCAAGTTTGCTTCCTCTGCATTAAAGAGTTGCAAGATAGCCAGATCGGCAATGTCTACTGGTTGAGGACGTTTTCAACCAATGAATTTTAAATGTTGTATGTTTAGCTTTTCAACGAATGTGAATTGTTGCAAGTGTTTTGAATTTGTGTTGAAGAGATGTAATTACTTTAAGAAAAAATGAGATTTTAAATTGAATTCGATAAAATAATAATATAATTTATCTTTTTGCTTTTAATTTGGCTTCATATTAACTTAAGTTTAAAATTTAAAACTGGATTTGAGCAAAAAAACAGTGTTATCGTAATATTTTCAATGAACGTTCGTCAAGAAAACACGCCATTGAAAGATATATAAGATGATGGTTCCATTAATAAAACGTTGGAGATGTTGCATACACTGACGCTTTTAAACATCATATTACAGATTTGGAACTAATATGACGGTTTATTCGAAAAACGTTACAACAACATATATAAACTGACGTTTATTAAGAATAAACGTTACAGATATCTCTTAAAATGACAGTTTTAGATATCAGTTGACAGTTGTAGAGGTTAACTGTAACGGTTATACGACAGTTAACAACAGTCATTATAAAGTGATGACTTACGGTGACACTGGCTTTGGTGGCAGTTATAGATATCATGTAAACCGTCATTAAATTGATATGGTGACAGTTGTGAAATGTCACCAATATGGATTTTTGTACTAGTGATGTGAATCCAACAAGAATGAGTACTGGAGAGACAGTCAAAACATCGAGAAAAGTTAGCTTCACCATTCTCCAACGAGTCTTTGCCAAAGCAGCGGAATAAGCACGAGGGTGGGCAATTTGAGAATATTCAGATAAAAGCTTTTTTTGCAGAAGCATAACGAACCCAGGAAAGATCTTGACACGCCGCAACAACATCGCGAAAAAGCTCCAAGGCACAGACCTGCACAACAATTTCATTATATTCCTTGCAAGCAGAATGATACTGCTCAACCTGGACACCAGTTTACACGGGTAAATTTTTTAACATCAACCAAGAAAAAAATACCACAAAAAGTCACCAGACATAAAAGCATAGAAGAGCAAGATAACTTAAGAGAATGCCAACGACAACGATTCAATACGACACCCGGAGACTGAAACCGAAAAACAACAAGGTCAGCATGAACCTCTTCCATATTAATATCGCCTGCAAGTTTCTTGTTTCCAATAAAAAGATGGAAGAAAGGGAGGTACCGTTAATATCTATAAAAAATTCACTAAAGCAAAAGAAAAAAACACGAAACACTAGAAAACTCACCAGCAACGACATCAACAGCAGCAAAAGCAACATCTTCAACAACATGAGACTCTATCTTAGAACTAACGGTCATTGAAGAAAGAAAAAACTAAAAAAGCCACGTAAAAAATAAAGATCGAAGAAATAAGCAAACCAAATATTTATAAATGCACCATCTCTGCGAGACAACTCCTCCGAATAAAGACAACTCGGAACAAAATATTTATATGCAAGAATACACCTCCGCAACAACACGCACCATGAGACACATAACTCCACTAAAGAAAGCTCTATAATGTTAATAAAAATGAGGGTTGGATCACGAGACTCTTAAGAAATGAGAATGTATGCAACTTAACTATTATAACCCTTGAGAAGGGCTGGATCACGAGACTTCTACTATAAATGAGGGCCTTAACTCCCGAGCAAAAGATCCCATCTCACTCTCATATAGTCGGTTCTAATAGAATACAAGTCTTTCTCCATTATTCCTTGTGTTTTTATTGTTCTTAGTACACTCTCGTAGTTTTACTTGGGCGTAAGTTAGCTTTATATTTATAGCAACTACACAACCCTATATTAGCTATAGATTATTCAATTGGCTACTTAAACAAGCTAAAAATGATTCATGAACATTAAAAGCAATATAGACAATCGGCAAGCAACATGCGTAAAACTTGAAAGAAATTTTTTATTATAATTAAGATTCATGTTTAGAAATTTAAATTCATCCTCAATCAACAAGATATTAGTTAATCATGATCAGTTTAGCAAATCCCATGATATACATAAGGAGATAAAGAGTAAGATCTAACGATGTATAAGTAATATTCAAATCCTAGTTTTTTCTCCTTGTATTTTCCTCTCAAATAGTGATAAAAGATGTGTAAAAGATTGTTGCAGTTCTAGTTATATAGTCTACCTCATAAGCCCCCCTTATATGGAAAGCTTGTTCGAGAAGTTCGAAACTGATTTTTATGCCAAGTTTGAAACCAATATTCGTTATGTTATAGGAAATCCAATTACTTAATGATTATGAAATCTTGATACTCATGTACTGAATTACGTAACCCACTTTTTGGTTATGCAATTTCCTTCTTGGTAGTTTCGAAACCAATTGTTGTTCTTTGAATTCTTTTATCAACTAACGCTTAGCAGTTTTGGGTGATCTTCTACTCACTTAAGTTCGTTGCACATCTAAGTGGCTTCTCACTCTTTTTTGAATCGGATGGTTCCACTTTATGAGAGTCGCAAAGTAGAAATAAAAGTTTAATATATAGCAGATGATTGCTACAGCAGTGGGGGGTGGGTGTGTGTGTGGGTGGGGGGGGGGGGGAGGGGGGGACTGAAAACCTTCCCAAAAAAACTGCTACAGCAGTGGGGGGGTGGGGGGACTGAAAAGCGTCCCAAAAAAACTTAAACGCAAGTTTTACTTAATTCGACGTCCAAAAACGTAACCACCAACATAATAGGTTGCCCAAAGATGGAAGAAAATAATCTTAGTCATCTCCTTAGGAACACACAAGCAAAAATCTAACTGGGCAAAAGAAAATAGGAGGGAATGACATTCTTCAAAAAATGACGGATCGTGAGTGTTAGTGAATTGACCATGCGACGGTATGGTTTAGTCATTAAATTAATCTTATGCTCGTATTAAACGTGGCAAGTGCCAATGGCATGGTTCGCAAAAACAACGGAATAAATAGGTTGTTTGCATCTTACGACGAAATATCTTTGTCGCAAAGGTATATGAGGGTCGAATCCATGGGAACACAGGTTACATCCGTTATTGTTCATATCTTACGACGGTTTATTAAAGTCGCAAAAGCTTATCAGGGTCGAACCTGGATGCCTTTCCTGTATACCCGTCGTTCTACCCGAATTTATCTTCTTCTTCACCCGAATCTCTGTGTGTGTTTGTAATTCCGAATTCCTTCAGATTGATCATGTTTTATTGTATAAATCAATGATTCTTTCAATTCTAATTGTGGGTATTGATATTAATTGAATTATAATTGCTTTTATTATCCTAATTTGATTGATTTAACAAAAAATTGAAAATTTAATTTTTTTCAATTCAAAATTAATTGATGATGAAATAATCTGATTTGATCAATTTAAACAATATATTGAGAAATTGAAACCTTTTGGTGATGTATTAGTTTGTGTTCAACATAAATTGAATACCAAATTTCTTTGATTAACTCCAAATCGATCGAATCAAAAAATAAATAAATTAAAATAAAAAAAAGGACCATTAAAATGCTTCTAACAAAAAACAATGTCCTCACCATATAAAAGGACTAATTTCAGTCGTCCAACAATACAGTTTACATGAAAATAACAAATAAGTGTATGCAACTATTACTAAAGTAAGGTAAATTAATCACTTATCATAAATACATTAAGATAATATAGATATATACTGAGTTTGGTCATGTTTTATTTTATTTTATTTTTTTGCGTAACACATATAATTACATGTGCTCCCAATATATAATTTAGGGAAAAAAATTAATTGATTTTATTGAAAAATTGTTGAAATTAATTTTTTTGTTATTGCTAAAACTCAAAGGGAAACGCAATGATGCGTGTCATAAATGCAAAAAATTAATCAATATATTTATCACTAATTAACTAGTAATATAGCCAATGTAGTCAATACCGTATTTCAGTTTGTCTCAGTCGGGATCGAGACACTGGTTCAACTTTGTATCGAGGAGATTATCGTTGAAATAGCGGTGAAATCTCGGTTCCAAATTTTATACATATATTTATTTTATCAAACGTTTATCAATCTCTACCTATATAAATTTGAATATAATTTCAATAATTATGTGTTTTAAAGATAGTTTTCATTGTAGACGTTCATGAACATCCCATTATGGTTAGTATTTTATCACAAAAAAGGCAACAATATCAAACTAATTCTATAAGCCAAATATACTCTTCATTTCAGCCGAATATCTCTCCCATTTTAACTCCATCAGGTTTATTTTTTTAGAAAGTAGTAGTAAAAATAATTAGAAATCACCCATATATATCTATATAGATGACTGTCTCTCATCTCTCTTAAAAATTAGGTTTATTAGAGAAACAATTATAAGTTTTGATTCAGAGTCAATACATAAAAACCTAAAAATCAGACCGAGATGTGCGATTTTTTCGATCGAGTTATGCCGAATTAGACCGAGATGGGTGATTTTCTTCCTAAAATCTCGTCTCGCCGAAAACCTAAAAATCGTTTCGTTTAGCTGTCGAATCTGGTAAAATCGTTGAAATGACCGAGATTGACTACCTTGAACATAGCAGTAGTAAGAATCGTTCCCATAAATAACTGTGTATATGAGATATAACAAAACTGTAATAAACGTAAATACTAAAGGGGGGTTTGCAAAATAATTAATTAAAAATAACAATAAAAATATAATAAGAAATAAAAATGATTAAAGAGTCATTCGTCGTTACCAAACAACAACTCAATTAGTATACTTATCTATATTTCGTTATAATCACTTGTCACCAACCATATGATAACAGGTACGCTTATCTATCCCAAAAATTCCTTATATCACTAGATACGGAAGTTCTCAACTGTCAAGATTATATTCGTCTGAACCACTAAGTAGTAGATCACTCAAGGTGTAATCCAGTCGAACGCTTTAGGCTTTGTAAATATAAGTTGATCCCAGTACTTAACATCTTAGCTCAAGGTTCACTTGATGGTGTTTTCTTCACTCGCAATTGCTCCACAGAATCCCTCTGTAAGGTCTCGCGATTTCTACTTTTGTAGAGAATTAAGAGACTATTACACTTATCATCTAACTTCTACTAACATTAAATTGATCAATAAATTAATCCAATTGTACACTTGAACAATCTAGAATTAATCAATCATAAACCCTGGATGAAGTGAAAACAAACGACAATGATTAAAACTCCAAATAAATTTGTAAAACTAATTAAGCTTTATGTCTAGAACATAAAATTCATCCGTAATCAAAAAAATAATTAGCTACTCATAATACAAAGAAAGAGAAGAAGAAGAATGAATGGTTTCCCCATAAAAGGGTAAACCCTAGGTTTAAGATGTAGAAAAAATTATATCTAAAAGTTGTATATAGGCTCCCCTTTATATAGGCTTTTGTAACCTCCTCTCGATGTCTATCCAACTAGGAAACCTGATAACCATCAAATATTTTCACCTCCTTTTAATCCTTATCCAAGTAGAAAACTTAACCTCCTTAAATATTAATACCTCCTTTCAATCCATATCCAATTATGACACTTAACCTCCTCAATAACTTTATTTTTACGTCCAAGGCAAGCCGAAAACGCATCCTTTTTTTTTCTTCCCGCGCAGGCCCAAAATAGGCCCAACAGAAACCAAATACAAGTTGGTTTCACCGCTTTGCTGATAACTTCTTCATACGAACTCGGAATGACTTCATTATTTTTGTGTTGGCTTCGTCTTTAAATTATCTTCAAGATGGTGATAAGAACTCATGGATTTGAATGCGTAGAATTTGGTATTAGATCCTCCTTCACTTGTAGTGCTTCACTTTTTGCTCATTCTAGCACTTTGTAGCTTCTTTTTGGATGATTCACCTTACAAAAGACATAAACTAGAAAACAAATATAATAACAAATAATATGTAAGAATTATAATAAATATTAGTATGATTTTGACATCAAAACTATATGAATTATGCACTTATCACGTAGGTATATAGATCATATAATATAAATAAATAAACAAAAAAATGAGGTTATAAACATTGTTAATTAATATCACATACGACCCTTGTAAACTCATAACTGGTTCTAGGTGTGAAGACGTTTAAAGTTCTAATTTAATATACGTGGTAAACATTATCTTTTTTTTTTCGTACAATCATTTGAACACGAAGAAAATTCGTTTGGTTCTTATTCATCGTACAAATTCTCTTGATAGGTACGTATGTGTATATTAATAAACTAGTCCATTCGATACTAATATCTATAAAATTCTGATGTGGTGAACATTTCTTTTATTATAACCAGGCTACTTGCAGCATAAGAGACTTAGCTAGTTGCATTTTTAAATTCTGATGTGGTGAACATTTCTTTTATTATAACCAGGCTACTTGCAGCATAAGAGACTTAGCTAGTTGCAAAAAATGAGTTGTATTATAAACAGAAGGAGCTGGATCACAACCATCAGTGTACAATGGTTGGCTAGTGTTGAATGATCTGATGTTGATGGTTGTGTTGCTCACAACATTGATCAAATGTTGAATATTGTAGTATTGATGAATGGAAGGCATACAACCATTGTTTGGCTAACGATGAATATCATAATACTAGTGAATTTATGGGTTTATGCGTTTGGATAACGTTACGCACTGAACAACGCGTTTATATTTTATAATTGTGAATGCGGTGAGCGTATCACCGAGTCGTTAAGATACATATTTTATAAAACTATTTCTTAACCTTTTCGAATTCTTGTCATAATGCAGTTTTGTACTTTTAGATCCATGTTCAACTTAAAAATGTGAAGATTCTAGTGATGGCTTATTGGGTGGATTTAAATGCAGATCAAACTTCAGTTGGTGGGAAACAAGATTCTATATGTAGCATACGTGCCTTAATATCGATAACAACGTACGTATCACGGTGGTTTGTGTTTGTTGGAGTATGGCTCGTTGGAACCTACGCGACTTGGTATCAAAAACTTGGAAAGTTATCAATGTTCCAAATGTTAAAACAAGTCAATTATTGTAAGTCTACTTCTCAAAGTTCACATTTTAAAGTCCTATATGTGATATCTTTTCATCATCTTAAATTCCTAGCATTGAAGCCGTAAAATTAAAGACTCGATAAAGAACTCAAAAGAACTCCAGTCACCGGAAAAGAGATAAATGAACTATACACGTCTTAAGATGATTTCGTGAAAACTTGTATGAAGCCTAGATAATCTTATGACATAGGCATAAAATGATTGAACATGTTACGCAAATGAATTGATGATACAATTCCAATGGTGTTATTTAAGAGTCGGCAATCACTCATATCGTATATCATTTTTAAAATACATTTACCGTCAAAGAATAAAGAAATAAAAGGGTCAACAACTGCAACACTAAAATTGGTGGACATTATAAACAAAAAGACAAGAGTAATTTTAACGTATATATATAATTTTTTAATGTAGGTTCCATTGACTAGTGCTGCGGTAATAAGGTATGGGAATCCCTTTCCACTAGGGAGGATTGGATTCTCGATTTTCTCCGATCTCCGTGGTTTATCAGTATCTGCTAAAGAAAGTTGGGCCCAGATGGCACATACACACACAAAATCTTATAACGTGGCGTTTAGAACATTTCCAATAATAGATCTAAAAAGTCATTTATAGAGGCCCATATTAGATCTTCATTTGTGAAGAAGTTTCCATGGGTCAAAAATAAAGATTTTTAAATTTAAAAGTCATCTCCAGTGGTTGGAGTTATATTTGTATCATTTTTACATGTGAATAAACATAACATTTAAAGAGAAAATATAATGAAGATAAAAATAGGAGAAAAAAAATATCTTATTGATAGATCGAGCATTAATATTACATAGATTAGAGTTTTTTTATATACAATCAAAGGGAAATTATCTTGTTAGGCAGCATATCCATAGGCCGTACGCCCTGTAACATCCTTCCTTGTGCGGTCTAATAGTAGAACTTTAATTTTTACCTTATTAAAACCTTGGCAAGAAAAAATCAGTAGGACAAAACCTTGACGAGAAAAAAAGAGTATAAAATGATTAGTCCTGGTAAAGTTGTTCCGCTAAAGTTGATCACTTCTCTTGTTGCTTCAAAAAAATCCAAAGACAGAAGAAAAATAATGGAAAAAGATAACCTCAATCAGGAAATTATAATCTTGGTGTTGTCTCATTAAAAACTTGTCGGGTAATAAAATCCAGTAGGAAAAAGTAAACTCGGTGAAAAGGAATAAGATTTCAAGACATATTGATGTCAACATCACATCATTAGATACTCCCCATGATATCGCCATCTCCCCCTAATTGCATTCATGGAAGTTCAGACAATTTCCTTAGTCCTATACTCTTCATATCCTTTTCAAACAAGGACTTAGGTCTCAGTTCTTTCCATAATCTGTAATCAATTCTACTTTAATCTTCTTTATTTTTAGTATTAAAAATTAGGTTTAAAAATCAAATCTTACAAGTCTGAGTATCGAATCTTTTACCACTATTTCTACAACATATCACTTAGTAAATAAGTCTGTCACATTTTCATTAGACTTTACTTGGATGACTTGAATATTTAGGAGACATTGTTGTTGTTGATTATAAAAGAACTTTGGTGAAATATTTTATATATTATCACCCTTGATATACCCTTGCTTCATTTGTTCGATACAAGATGCATTATCTTATAAATGCAAGTCGGCCCTTCAGTGGTAGAACTCGAACCATTTGTCCCTCGAACACGTGTAATGATATACCTTAACTATATGCACTCACAGACCGCCTAATATAATACGGTGATCTCAAAGTGGTTTGTGGAGGTAGCCACAAGAGTTTGCTTGGTCGATCTCCAGGATATCGCGGTATTCCCTATGGTGAACATGTGACTAGTTTGGGATCGAAATAAATGTGGGTCAGAGATGTACCAGCATCAGCAAAACCAATTCAACATGAAAGTGTCTTATGGACTTTCATTGCCCAATTCAAGTAACTCTAAACCACGGAGTGCATTTGTAATTAAGTTGAGACGCTCACTTTACGGATTAAAGAAATCCGAGCAGATATGTTATACCCGCATCCATAAGCTGCATCTCAAGTTCTTTTGAAACTATCAAGATCACTAAGTAGTGGAACATTATGACGTCCATTACAAGAGAATATGTTTTTTATAATCAATTTGAGGGAGTTGTGAGAAACCTTGCGCCATGAGACGAGCCTTATATCTTAAGACTCCATTCTTCTCGTTACAATTTCTGACAAATACCCATTTATGTCCTACATGTTTTACACTGGTGGGGTTAGCACTACCGAACCAAATACCTGTCTTTTTACATAAGATTTTAGTTCTGCCTGGATTGTAACTTTTCATTTAGGCCAATCTGCTCTTTTTGGCATTCTAAAATAGAGCGCCGGTTGATATCATCGTGCTCTATGATTTCTTGAGCAACAATATATCCAAATATATTATCAATGTGCGTGGAAGATCTTTCCATCAATATGTACGCACTCTCATAATCCATAAAGATTTATTTGTCTCTATAATTATTTCAAACATCAAAGTGATGAGTGTGTAAAGCACGTCATTTTTGCATCTGAATTTATATTCATTAGTTCTTTATTATGTACAAATTAGATGGTTTTGTTTAGTCTTGCAGTATTTTGGAAATAAAGCTCGATTGGAAAAAACCTCGGAAATTTGTCCGTAAAATGGGCAGAAATTAAAGTCAACCTTAATTGAGTATCGCAGCTACCTCCTAACAAGGTTGGGCGTAGCACATGGATTGCAGAAGTCTATTATCCATCACCTAATTCAATTGAAAGTCGAGACGATCCAATGGGTCAAGCTTGGACATCACTTAAAGATTTTATTGAAGCTCAATTGTTAGTGTGCAAAGAATAGGAGAATAGTAAATGTAGACATCATGACAAGATATCAGTCGATTGGTCATGTTTGGAAACTTTCATTGCAATTATGGAAGGCCATAACACATTAAAGGAAAGGATGCCAACTTTGGAAGATTGCTATTTTGGGATATTTCTTTTATACTAACTAAAGATCTTCTAATTTTATCGAGAAAATAAACACATAAAATGGAAGGAAATGAAAACATTGCTTAGAAGATCCACCTGCTTACCATGGTTAGGATATTATATATTATATTTATAATATACTAATTGAAAGTGGAAGAAAATATGGAGATCATGATAAAATTAAGAAGTCAAATAGGAATTGGAGAATTAAGTGTACAAGCCTATATATAGTCTGTTGAGAAGAGTTGAATGGGGGGGGGGGGGGGGGGGGGTGAAAAAAAAGGGGGGGGGTGTTGTGGGGCCCAAAGTGGT
>JAJJMC010030097.1:595162-632231 GCA_023531435.1 Papaver californicum
GACATGGGTGCAGGTGATTTGGGGAGCCTAACTGTTTGTGTGGAAAACGAATTAAGAGGCTAATTTAGGAAAGGTGGGGTGAGCACGTGATAATTCGTCTAATCCTTAAACATTTGTACTGTTGAAGTACTTTATTTAGATCCGAGAGATCAATCTGTATAATCCTAACCTAAATCAAGCAATGGTCGTTCCAGTCTTGCTTCAGTCACAAAGGAGAAGGAGAAGGGTTGGTCTTAGGGAGGGAAGCGAGAGAAAGATTAAGGTTAGAGTATTATACTCTGTAGGATGTGATAGGTGTGAATAGATATGAACAATTTTTTGTGTGTCAGAAGATTGTATGATCGAGTTGTTTGACTTATATTGTTCTGTGTTAAACTTAGAGTTGTCTGTGTATGTCCCTTTATTCAATAGATTGAGAATCTATTTATATCATAGTTATTCTAACCGTTAACCTTGACCTCATCTTTTGAGGAAAGTGTCGATGGTTGAGTAGTGGTGGAGGGGAGAAAGTGTTAGTAACTGTTCCCACTTCGATTGAGGTTGAATGAGAGGTTGCGTAACCCACTACTCATCTTGCTACACTGCTGATCGAACTTTCCAGATTCTCTGTAGTGGGTGCATTGTTGCACCATGTTCCGTAGACCGCCAGACCAATCCCCTAGTGAATATCCCCCCATTTGTGATATTTGGTGTCTCGTGTAATTTTTTGTAGTATTGAGTACTACTAATGTTGAGTCAAAAGAGACTTGCTTAGTTTTTTGACTAAAGACTTATCTTGCTTGACTATCTTGATGAGTCTAACAAACTAAACTTAAAATAAAATATGTATTTATTTTATTTATGAGGAACAATGTGTTCAACTAGGTCAATTTGCATTGACATGTTTGCTTTGCAAAAACAAGTGTATTATGATGAACATAAGTGCATATATGTGAGTAAAGCTTAGTATGGCCTTTAATAAAAAAGTTAGGGTTCTGAAGCTTGTATATGTGAAGCAAGCTTAGATGGATAAGCATTAAATGTTAATATATAAGACGGATTAGCTTAGGAGAGCAAATGCTGAGACGCATTAGCTATGGAGCTAAGGCCTAAGCCGCATTAGCTACGGAGATGATGCCTAAGATGCTTTAGGTATCGCGCTAATGCTAAGACGCATTAGGTATGAAGCTAATGCTAAGATGCACAAGTATTGTGCTAACGCCTAAGACGCACAAGTATTATGCTAACGCCTAAGACGCACAAGTATTGTGCTAAGGTTAAGATGCACACGAACCGTGGTTATATCTTAGCTAAGGCGCACGTGGACCATGGTTATATCCTAGCTAAGACGCACATGAACTGTGGCTATATCTTAGCTAATGTGCACGTGAACCGTGGCTACATCCTAGCTAAGGGCACATGAACAGTGGCTATATCCTAGCTAAGGTGGATAAGAACCGTGGCTAAAACATTTGCAACGCTTCAGATCCAGTTTTGATTTGTCTCCTTTGCCAATTAGGCTTAGTGACCAGGGTTTGATTTAGCTAGTAGAAGTTATGAAGTTGTGTTTAACACAGTTTTAACTTGGTATCTAAGCACAACTGTGGTATTTTCGTCAAGCAAACTCGTATGTAACTTCTATATCAAGTTAGGTATTTTAGTGGGTCAATATTGTTCAGTTGAACATGAGTATTGATATAAGGTAATTTTAGGAATTCATATGCGGAATCTAACATCCAAATGATACTCAAATTGCTCTATACTAGTGGACAATCCATCTAGGAGCCTGAGATTTGTTTATACAAAGTTGTATAGGTATTTTAGTAAGTCAACACTATTCGGTTGGGAATGAATGTTGACATAAGGAAATTTTGGGGATTCATCTGCGGAATATAACACCCAAATGGTACTCAAATTGCTCTATATTAGTGGAAAATCCATCTAGGAGCTTGAGATTTTATGACATGTACTTAAGCCTCTGTCTTGACAGGTACTTGAGCCTCTGTCTTGAAATTTTCTGCAAAATTCTGAAATTTAATGTCTCTTAGACTCGAGTCAGAGATGCAATATCTTACTATTTTACCCTTACAAAAACCAACCATCTACATTAAGTCCCCTGCTTAGCGCGGAACGAGTAATGTTGCGTGGTAAGGACTAGATGGTGGCCTGTTAAAATAAAATGATACAAAATATGATTTTTATAGTTTAATGGCTAGATATTACCAGAAGAGCAGAAGTTGGCTTGTACTTAGAATAGACAAGCTAGATCGTCATCTTGGATGGACAAGTAGAGATTCATGGCTGGACAACATGTTGGAGTTGACGGACATGTCTTGACTGTAGTTTGGGTGGACAAGCTCATTAGGATTTGAGTTGGTGAACGGACAAGATAGGATGGTGGGCGGACAAGCTTGGATAGTGGAGCTAAAGCGGACAATCTAGTACTTGGTTAATTCACTTTAGTTGTTTAAGAAACGTCCCCTCTATCACTTGTTGCCACGTCAGGTAAGTTAGGATTTTTCTCACCGAAAATCTTGACTTGATTTTTTTTTGACGTGAATCTTAATCCACATTTCTTTGTTGTGGACATCATTGTTTTCTCTTGGGAGGACGACCTTGACTCTATTGTTTGTCTCCAATTAGCAGTGTGGTATTGTTGAAGCAGGTAGAAGCAGTGGTGTAGCCCCATTCTATATGTGATCAGCAGAAGGAGCAAGTTCCCTAGTTGTATGAAGGCCTTGGTATGAAGATCTTCTGTTGATCATGCCTTGTTATCCTCAGTGCTGGTGTTGGGTGTTACTGACTTGATTCTAAGGTTGCTAAAGTTGAATTAATCTTGCCAATGAGATCAAGTCCCCAAGGTTTAAACAGTCAGGAGGTGTTTGTCAACAAGACAAAGGGGATGATACTGATTTGGTTCTTATGTATGTGACGACCATGGCTAAGTGATGTTGCATCTTATGGAGAAAGTATATTGGACTTCATGCTCCATCATAACCTCATGTTTATGTATACGATTCTTCGAATAAGTTGAGGAGGTAGATACAAGCTTGTATGACTGAAACTTGTTGTGAAGACTCGTCAGAAACTTCATATATGTATAGTTTCCATGGAAAAGGCTATAGAATCCTGATACAAACTCGGATTGATGCGTTTGACCCCAACTTTCAAAGCCAAGAGACTAAGCTATCGTATGCAACAAGAATCAATTAATTTGGAGTTTCATGGGTCGGAAAATCATGCATGAACATCCATGATTATCAATCCCGTATAAATTTTCAGATTCTTTAGATTATAGTGTAAGAGCCACATCTCTTAGCTCGTGCATCCGATTGACACGCCCTTTCAGTATGTTGTATCAGAGATATGTACAAACAACTTTTGTGAAGAGCGCATTGCCCCATTCCTCACCCATAAGTACTTTTTTCAGAGTTAGGGGACTGAAGTACGTAATAACTTAGGTGTGGAACTTGTAAAAAACCATAGCATGTGCCTTTCAGTTATGGAAGCCTCATAATAAGTTTATAATCCTTTATTTATATGTCTTTATGTATTCATATGAGTTCATTGTGCTTGGAGTATTCTGACCCGTCAGGTTCATATCTCCAGATTGTGATTGTTGCTGAAAAAAGAAAATCTGATTACTTGGTTGACCAAGATGGTTTGACGCAGGAAGTTGGCGAAGATAACACAACTAGCAGAGATTAAGACAAAGATGGAAGTGCATGAGATTTATCTTGAAAATTGATATGATGACCATGTCACTAACAATAGCTTGAAATACAACATCTAACTGTTGAGAAGGGGGAGCCCGAATCTGGAGTGACCTTGCTTGTTGAATATTTATCCAGGATGAAGATGGTTGTGTTGTCCTTATTACCAGTGGTAGCTGGAACCTCAAATTCATTATAGCGTGTCTTTTTCAGTAGATTGGTGTCACCAGGGAGGAGTTGGCAGCATGGGCGCAGTCGCTACTCTTGACATGATTAGTAAGAGGAAGAAGCTTCTGGTTGGCTGAGAGTATCGATGTAAGGAGATTTTGTTCATGACCAAGATGTGTACTGTGACTATGGTCACTATTTCTGAAGTGATGCTAGCATACTAGGAATACCACTTGGAGGCGTCTAAGGACTTCGAATTCGACGTAGATTGGCTTCGTCATGTAGTTGATGCCGTAAGGAGTTGCAGGCAGTAGCAGGTAGTTGTAGACAAGAGATGGAACACTGTTGAATGTGAGATGATGACTCGAGTTATAGCTGGTAGCAGCAAGGTAGAAGACAGAGTCAGAAGAGGCTGGTTATGAACCTTAATAGTTTTCTTGATGTAGACAAACTCCAGCTTAGGCATGTTTCATTAGAGAGTGCAAATAACTCGTCTAAATTGTAATTAAGTTCCATTAATGTCAAAGAAATTTGATTGATGAATTTTATGTGTCTTGTAGAAGTATCTTGACTTTATATGTGTTATACCCCAAGAGTGGCAACGCAGGTGCAGAGGCATCGAGCCAAGGTAAGCAACGAACGTTGATTTGGGAAGAGTAGTCGATGTAATCCCATTGAAACAATTAGAGGTGACAGACAGTCCCCTGCTAATGGGTATTCATCTTTTGATGCTAAAGTTGATATGAAGCTTTCAACTCCATTACCAGGAACAAATTGAACATCCATATTAAAGGTATTTAAAAGAGTCGAACCCTGCATCTATCTGAGTATCCCGCTCTTGATGCTCCATTAAAATATTGTATGATAAAAGATGAAGCTTGGATGTCGCATTGTACTTCCCTACTAGTAGCAATTGTCGCTGGCGGATGATTGTGGAAGATGAACAATAATAATCTAAGCAACGCCTGAAGATTTCAAGTAGATGACGTCCTCAGCATAAAATAAGTGAAGCAACACTACAACAAACTCAGTTTTTAGCAACCCATATTAGCAACAGAACTAACAACGTTGCTAATTAGCAACACAAAAAAGTTGTTACTAAATTATATCTACCGTACGTTACCATTGCAAAATTCATAATTGCTTTTTCTTGTTGCTATTAGCAACGACGGAGATTTCACGCATGCGACTCCTCTGTATAGCTGACAACACTTTATAGTATTTTTTCGCCCATTCAACTGAAATATTTTTGAAACTTAGAAGATTATTCCACCCCTAACTTCCATATGTGCGTGTGACATTGGTTACTTAAAACCCTAGATACCAAGAATACGCCTCCTCTTTCTTCTACTTCTTTTTTGGTTCCCCCTTCCCACTTTCTTTTGCTTTTCTTTCTCCTCCCCCTTCTCACTTTGTTTTGATTTTCTTTCGAGGATCATCAGCAGCACCATCAATAACATCATCTTCTCACGATTTCTTTCTCTCTCTACCTAAGACTCCGAATCTTCCAACAGAAGAGGTAATAATCAGATATTGTTTTTGATTTTTTTTCTCCAGATTTATCAGATTTACGTGTTGTCTCTGTGATTGATGGGTGAAACTCATTTTTGTATGATTTATTTGAATCATGATCATCAAGTTTATTTATGAATGCAGATCTAGGGCTTTGATAAAAAAAATTAAAATTGTTTAACTGGTTTTTAGGGTTTATGGGTTCTCAAAGTAAAGTTTCAATTGGGTTTATGATTTCTAATGGTTTTAATTTGTTTTGACCAAACTAAAATTTCACCGAAAAGTGAAAACTAGAATTTAGATTGTTAGTGTTAATGTCAATTGAGGTGGTGAGTGTTAATATTATTGTATTTATTTTTA
This sequence comes from Papaver californicum, assembly GCA_023531435.1. Taxonomy (NCBI): domain Eukaryota; kingdom Viridiplantae; phylum Streptophyta; class Magnoliopsida; order Ranunculales; family Papaveraceae; genus Papaver; species Papaver californicum. The sequence continues at coordinate 600,895 of JAJJMC010030097.1, forward strand.
TATTTTGGGTGTTCTGAAGACTAGGAAAATCTAAGCATTCTGGGTTATTGAGTTGGAATCTCCTGAGGTTTGTAGTTTTAAGTTTTACTCACCTTATGTGTTTCGATTCTATTTATGACTTATTCAAAAAAAAATTTTGTAGCATAATCCATTTTGAAATGCAGGCGACGTAGATTGTTGCATAATTATTTGCTATTTGAGCACTTATGTTATCAATGTAGGCTGTCAATTATTTTTTGTCTTTATGCGGAATACATTTTCTCTTTACACTTTCCTGATTTGTTTCTTAAGGTATATATATTGATACTCGGCACAATTTATTAATGGTAGTGCAATAAAATATTATGTAACACACGACTGTGGTGCCATGTGTCTACTGATTGCTCTATACATTGCCGAGGCCTTAATTAGAGTATTGTAGTACCAAAGGAATAAATTGTATGATGACCTGAAACTAGATCATGTGTTCTGTGGTTCTTATAGTTGTTGTTTCTTGTTTTCTTGAAGATAGTAGCAGGTGAAATTTCAGTAAAGAAAATCAACACAAAAAAGGTGATTGGATCACTTGTGATTTTTTTTTGTTTCTGTTGAATTACTTATTACAACCATGATTCATGAAGTTAGTTTTCACTGGAATTTCGCTGGTAAATCATGATAAAAGCAACGGAAGGTCCAGCTTTCAGAGTTTCGTCGGTAAATTACCAACTTACAGAGGACATACATAGAGCAATGGAAATCCTAGTTCTGAGATTTAGCATTTGGATAAAGTCAAACCACGATTTGTGGTGAATGAAGCTGTAGAACAAGTTGCATATGCAGATCGTATCATTCCGAACAAAGTGAGTATATCCCAATTTTATTTTTGTCGGATTCTATCGGGACATATATGATCTGTCGGGTATTATGGGGATGCAATATGTTCACTATCCAATCATAACTTTTTTAAGTTTCTTATAACTTGTTTTGTTCTATCATTCCATGTTTGAATGATAATTTCTATTTTATCTTGTGCAGGTAAATTTGGTGAGTGAGAAGGAGTTAGGCGTGTTGAATACGAGAATTAAGGTAAATTTTCTCATTTCTGCAACATTCTTTGCTAAAGTTTACCAATTCGGGAGCATCTGTTGCGTTTCTAATTTGTGAGCATTTGTTGCAGGGTATCAATAGCTGGCACAGATCAAACAAGCTAAGTTTGGAGCTGTCCACATGGACTTTGTTATCGGTGTGGGAAGATATGATCTTGATAGGTTAGTAACTATGTTACATTTCCAGCATTTGTTCCGCTCATTTTGTATAGAGTCAATATATTAATATGCTTCTCCTGGTATTTGGTTTCGTTTCCTTTATAAAGCACTCCAATTAAATAAACAAAACTTAATTGAAATTGTAGTGCACTCTAACTGCCTACCCCACTATTTTTTCGTATGTAGTTCATCATCTATGTAGTGTGCTTATTGCAACCTATCTTACATTAATGCTTGATATGGTAAGCCTGATCTATCATAACCTTGTAAAAAACAGGGTGCGCTACACTTACGTAAATCTTTAGATATGCTTCATAGTTTGAGGAACTCTTTGCAAACAACAAAATTAAGGTAGACATTTACATTTGCTTTACATTAGACCGTTGTAATTTTTGACAGATACACCTTTCTTACTTGATTGGTTATCTTACCTCTATTCTGCAATAGGTTTTGGTACCACAGTTTGTAGCTTTATGTTTTGCTTACTTATAACTCAAAACAATTTGGTCAGAATATGCTTTTGAACCTTGTTCGAGTTGTAAATTTGAAAATTTTTAGTCGTTGCATTAATTGTTGTCGTCTTATATGTTTTTGTACATGCAATTGATACTTACTCATTATATGCAACTGATGCACTTAAACTTCTATTACCCTATTTTACTTCTCCTTTCGAGACTTCAGTACTGAGAAAGGTGCTTATGCAGGTATTTAGGGTTCTGGTGGAATCATATTGGTTGAATAATTGAGGAAATTTTGTCATCTTCATCATCTTAGTAAGTTGGGATATATATACACCTATGTATCTCTACTGTGATACTTTGATTTCACATAAATTAGGCTATCCATCTATTTATGAACCTCAACATAGAACATTGTATGTCAATTACAAAATTTTGTTATCTTCTTCATCTCAGTAAGTTTGTTGTGATACTTGTATACATTTCTATCTCCTACTGATACTTTAAGTTCACATCAATTGAAGAACCTCTTTTTTCTTTTTTTGATAAAATCTAGTGATGATTCTCAACTATCTGTCATATCGATTAAAAGACATCGAAGTTAATTTGAATATCTGTGGCATGTTGAATATGATTGAATCAAAAGTCTTGATTAATCAGGGGGAGGGGGAGGGGGAGGGTGGGAATGGATTTTGACAAGGTCAAATCTGTTGCTAAATTAGAACCAGACCAATGATATCCAGTTCAAGGTAGGGATATCCCTGTAATTAGCTACATAACAAAAAATTTAGCAACGACATAAGGATGTTGCGAATAAAAAAATTAGCAACGGCAGCTGCCGTTGCAACCAGCCATTGCTGATCGAGATTCGCAACAGAGATACAATTGTTGCTAAAATCTACAACTGGGTATTTTGCAACGTCAGATTAGCATTGCAACCCCGTTCAGCAATATTTGTGGTGTGTTGTTAATGTCCAAATTTGGTGTAGTGCAAGCACCAAGTAACGACAGCAGCTGATAGCGAACGGAGAAGTGGATCAGACCGTGTCGTAGGTTGATTAGAGGTGAGCGCGGTAGCTTTAATGATAACGATGGCATGTTAAAATCATTTGTCCCGATAGGTGGCCCGGAGATGAGAAGCATGTGCGTCCGGTAACAGTAGCCTAATTGAATTGGAAATTTGTATATTGTTGAACTTAATAATCCAATTGACTCTGGTTCAAATTGATGATCGCGTTGAGTCTTCAGGGAGTGAATGAACTTCATTCGAACTTTTCATTCGATCTGGTTCTTCAAATAATCAGTCTTTCATATAAAGTGGATCTTCTACTGTGTTAGGGAAGAGAAGCCTTGTGTCAATAACTAGTCCCCAAGTATATCTCATTTAGAATCCACCACTGGAATAGATATGATATGATTTGATGGAGATATCATGCTTCCTGCCACGTGATCTCCATAGAATAAGGGAGACATCAGAGTTTTCCTTATTGGATTCGAAGTCGACGCTGACGTCGAGGCTATCAAGCAATGTGAGATGGAGCATACATGGCTGGCTCTACACCTTATTGGTAGTCGGTCTGCTGATAATATATTTGTATTAGCTACTATTTTGCTGGATAGGCCATCTATTCTTGGTACATTCCTTAGAAGACGACCTAAGGATTCACAACTGGATATAGGCTATGGTTGTGCAATATGAGGACCTCTTTGTTTTGTAAGGATGACGTATCAATCTTTAATAGGAGAGAAAGAAACATGATTTGAGGTAGTCGTCTGCTGGCGGAATTGACAATTGATGTAAGTACGTTACTTCTTCTGTGAGTATCTATATGGATTTGAGTGTATTGACAGGGATGATGTTGATAGCAGCCTGCATCAACTAATATTTTACCGAATCTTGTATCCTTGAGGAAAGTAGTAGTGAGCATTCCCCAGTCATACTTTTTTTTTCTCTCATCTATCTGAGCAGGTTCATGACATATTTCATTTTCAAAAGATAGTCGTATGTGAGGCACAACATGGTTGAGAGCAGTACAGATGCCTTTGCGTCGCGCCTTCGAGCAGTAGAGAATCTCACACATGTGTTCCATCATGGAATGAGCTATTTGATTGATAGGTTCTCTAGACATGGTGAAACTCATGCCAAAGAGAGGCTTCTTGTGTACTCTTTCATTCCCCAAGTGCAACCTAACTGGAGCTTTATCATTTCTTGTTATGTTGGTGGATATCAAATAGGAGGTAACTTGATGGTGTATCCTGTATCCATATTTATAAGTGTTGGGGAAGTCAGGAGAGACCGAATCTTCCCTTGTTTGTTGTTGACGTTGAGCGGTGTTGGAGCCGTCGCTAGTGCCGCTTGCATTTAGTTGGCATGTCTATGATGTTGAAGTTGGAATTGGTGCTGGTGCATGTTTGGGTTGTTCCTCCGGTGATGCATCTTTCATTTTGCCTTCTTCAGTCACAATACCACAGATGGCTGAATGTTTTATCGCTTACTTGTGAGTCATCTTTTAGCTCAAGTATCACATGCTTCTTCATTCCTAGCAGGTATGGCTCTCTCCAGCAAAGCAAGTGTAGTTGTAGTCGATTGTATGAGTCTGGGCAAGAGTCTCTTGTATCTGCATCACGTCGTTTGTCGTAAGTGGAGTCTGTGTATCCCTTACTTCTTCAGTATGCTGACCAGATGGAGGAGGGGTGGTAGGTACAGTGTTGATGACTAGAGGAGTATTACCAGGAACACCAATGTTGGTAGTAGCAGAACTGGTATGGAGAAGGTGTAGAAAGTGTTAGTAACTTTTTCTACTTCGATTGAGGTTGAATGGGCGGTTGCTCAACCCACTACTCCTCTTACTCAACTGCTGATCGAACTTTCCAGATTCTCTGTAGTGGTTGCTTTGTTGCACCACGTGCCGTAGACCGCCAGACCAATACCCTAGTGAATATCCCCCCATTTGTGACATTTGATGTCTCGTGTAATTTTTTGTAGGATTGAGTACTACTAATGTTAAGTCAAATGAGACTTGCTTAGTCTTTTGACTAAAGGCTTGTCTTGCTTGACTAGCCTGATGATTCAAATAGACTAAACATAAAATAAAATATGTATTTATTTTATTTATGATGAACAATGTGTTCAACTATGTCAATTTGCATTGACATGTTTTCTTTGTAAAAACGAGCGTATTATGATGAGCATAAACGCATATATGTGAATGAAGCTTAGTATGGCCTTTAATAAACAAGTTAGGTCTGAAGCTTGCATATGTGAAGCAAGCTCAGATGGATAGGCATTAGATGCTAATGTATAAGACGGATTAGCTTAGGAGCAAATGCTAACGTGGATTAGCTATGGAGTTATGCCTAAGACGCATTATCTATGAAGCGAAGGCCTAAGACGCATTATCTACACAGGTGATGCCTAAGACACATTAGGTATGAAGCTAATGCTAAGACACATTAGGTATGTGCTAAGGCCTAAGACGCACAAGTATTGTGCTAAGGCTAAGATGCACATGAACCGTAGCTATATCCTAGGTAAGGAGTACATGAACCGTTGATATATCCTAGTTAAAAGCATATGAACCGTGGATATATCCTAGCTAGAGCGCACATGAACAGTGGATATATCCTAGCTAAGGTGGATAAGAACCGTGGCTAAAATATTTGGAACGCTTCAGATTCAGTTTTGAACCGTCTCGTTTGCCAATTAGGTTTAATAACCATGCTAGATTTACCGAGTAAAAGCTATGAAATTGTGTTTAGCACAGTATTAACTTGGTATCTAAGCACAATTGTGGTACTTTAGTCAAGTAAACTCGTATATAACTTTATATAAAGCTATATAGGTATTTTAATTGGTCAATATTGTTCAGTTGAACATGAGTATTGACATAAGGTAATTTTGGGAATTCAGTTGCAGAATATAACACCCAAATGATATTCAAATTGTTCTATACTTGTGAACAATCCATCTAAGAGCTTGAGATTTGTTTATACAGAGTTGTATAGGTATTTTAGTAAGTCAACATTATTCAGTTGATAATGAATGTTGACATAAGGTAGTTTTGGGAATTCATCTGCGGAATATAACACCCAAATGATACTCAAATTTCTCTATACTAGTGGACAGTCCATCTTGGAGCTTGAGATTTTATGACAAGTACTTAAGCCTCTGTCTTGAAATTTTTTACAGAATTCTATGTCTCTGAGACTCGGGTCAGAGACGTAATATTTTACTATTTTACCCTTGACAAAAACCCACCATCTATATTAAGTCCCCCGCTTAGCACGGAACGAGTAATGTTTTGTAGTAAGCACTGGCATGTCAAAATAAAATGAAACAAAATATGACTTTTATAGTTTAATGGCTAGATACTACCAGGAGAGCAGCAGTTGGCTTATACTTCGAATAGACAAGCTAAATCGTCATCTTGGATGGACAAGTAGCGGTGGAATTCAAAGCCCCAGATTTTTCTTTTCTATTTATTTTATTAGTTTTAGTTATTATTTCTTAATCAATTTTCTAATGTTTGGTCCTTAATTTAATTAGAAATCAAATATAACAATATTTTAGTTTTAGTGGAATGACCTGTATCTATATACTAGCTCATCGACAGCCATACAATTGTGGTATTTAATTAAAATTCACATCATAAAACGTCCTCCAGTATTGATTCATGGACATAACTATACTCAGAGACAACCTCATGATAGGGATTATTTGTAATGATGACAAATGGATCGGGTTGTGCCTTACGCACTATTTTCTTCGTTGGGTAAGTATTGATCGAACCAGGTGGTCTTCCTCTTTTACTTTGGGCCACGACATCAGCTACACTTCCACCAAGTACAGGCTTAACACCTCTATCTAAGGTCATATGTTCTGTATTTGGGGTTTTTCAACCTTGCAGGCCCGTTTGCAGCTTGTATGTGTGATCTCGTCACATTAGAGATATCATTAAATGCATCAAGCATTGAATCTGTTATATTTTGAAGATGGACAATTCTTTGGATCATGCTGAGACAACGCGGGAGCACACCACGGTAATTCCTGTCGTTCCCTTAGAAAATCATTTTTGATATCTCCCCCAACGACGGGAAGGTTGTCTCAACAAGTGACAATCCGCAAATCTAGTGGTAAAGAGATCTCTTGTCAAAGGTTCCAAATAGGGGATAATTGTCGGGGATTCATATCCAACATAAAAATACCTAATCGTCTTTGTGGACCCATTTTAGTACGTTGTGGAGGTGTAATAGGAACATATACATTACAACCAAATATGCATAAATGTGAAATATCAGGCTCATATCCAGTGACTAACTGGTACGCAGAAAATGGTTGACTAGCAGTGTGTCTAAAGTGAATAAGTAAATTTGCATGCAATATGACATACCCCCAAGTAGTAATAGGAAGGTTTGTAACACCCGTATTTTTCGCATGACGCTTACTCTAGGATGCGTCATTGTTCGGGATCAAGCTTCATCTCAAGCCTGTCAAGCTTACTCATGGATGCATCAAGGCGTGGGTGCATCGCTTGGTTTGGTTGCAAAATCATCTTGGTATTATGATGCTAGGCTTGTCCCTTTGCTCAGAGATGCAATATTTACCTATGTTGCTTAGCATCATTATGCTTGGCCGTTACTAAGGCATGCAACATTAACAAATGGTGCTTACTCGAGAAAGCATTATAGTGCTAAGGAATTATCATGCCATGATGCTTACTAGAGGAAGTATCACAGTCCGGTGTCGCTTACCCGAGAAAGCATTATAGTGCTAAGGCACTATCATGCCATGATAGAGCTATCAAACGGGCCGGGTTAGGGTTAACCTGACCCTAGATTGAAAACCCGTGGTCGGGTTAGGGTCAACCCTAGATCTAGTACTATTTAAAAACAAGCCCAAAATCCCAACTCTAGCCCTATACGGGTTGGCTTTGGAGGGTTGGTGAGCTGGCCCTAGAAAATTAGGTTAAACAAGTTTACCTTGTTATAAGGCAAAAAAAATGCTGATATTGAAGAGTATCGAACCTCATACCTTCTGCTTACCATGAAAACACAGAACCACTAGGCTAGAGAGTGACAATTGTTAATTAATTAGTAAACCTATGTTATTACTGTAACTTGACCAAATCTTTAACCCTTTTATTTCTTTTACTAATTGGTCAAAGTACAAATCTTGTTCGTAAAACACTTTTATATTATATCCTTCATCTATGCAGTTTGTACTTTCAAGCTACATCTCCATTAGTCGTCTTCCTAATCTTCACTCTCTTAAGATATCGGTCTCCAACCACTTATCTTATGTTACTATCTCTTGATTCTTTTTTTTTGCTTTAAAAGATCTTGATCTATATTCCTCTCTTAGTTATTTTTTCCTATAACTTATAATGTTTTAATTTTGAATCTGATAATCAATAATTCATTGTGATATAAGATTCAATATTTCTTATCATTGATATGGGTACGCATTAATATGTGAAACAATATATGGATGAATATAAGCAACGGTTGATCATGGATTTTATTTATTTATGCTTGAATGTAGATGTAACTTTTTAATTTTTTTATGTTTAGATATGAATTAACCTTACTTTGGAACTTTGGGTAGTTTATAATGTAAAATTATTGTTTGTTAGTTGATATTCAAGGTTAAATTATACTTCCTCCGTTTCTGGAAAAGTGTTACTATCACTTTTTCATTTTAGCCTAAAAATAGGCCAATTTGAAAAAGTGATAGTAACTCTTTTCCTGAAACGGAGGTAGTATTACATTTGATGGTTTTTTAACTGATTTACAGGAATCAATTGTAATTTCTTTCCTAAATCCCTAATATTTAGAATTTCAAAAGAGCTTGCATAAAATGATGGGTTGACGGGTAATCCGTGAGTTGACCCTAACCCAGCTTGTTTACTATTAGGGACGAAAATGTTAACCCTAACCCGTCCCGTTTATCTAACAAGACGAGCCGGGTTGAAACAAGTCAGGTTAGGGTCAATCCGCGGGCCAGGTTATAAATTGATAGCTCTATACCATGACGTTTACTAGAGGAAGCATCACAGTCCAATGTTGCTTACCCGAGAAAACATCATAGTCCTAAGGCACTATTATGCCATGATGCATACTCGAGGAAGCATCACTAGTAGATGCATTTGATGGATGTCCTTAACCCACATTTTCCTTAGTTGTAGAAATGTATGTAAGACATATAAAGGAAGGAGGTGTTGGTTAGAAGTTGATGCTTACCCAAGGAAGCATCACTGTCCCGTGAGGCTTATCCGAGAACGCATTATAGTGTTAAAGCACTATTATGCCATGATGCATACTCGAGGAAGCATCACTAGTAGTTGTAGTCGACGGATGCCCCTTACCCTCCTTTTATATACTTGTGGAAATGTCGGTAATACATATATAAGGAGGAGGTGTTGGCTAGAAATGGATGCTTACCCAAGGAAGCATCAGATTGACCCTATGAAGCTTACCCGAGGATGCTTACCAAGGAAGCATCCCTGTTGCTATGAAGCTTACCCGAGGAAGCGTGAATGACGCGAAAGCATTATTCATCCGTGTTGCATACTCGAGAATGTATACTTGTGCATACCTTGCGAAAGTCCATTGACCTATATGAACTAGGCTTTGCTTGGCTTTTGGCCTTGCGACGCAAGTTGGAAATTGTTGGCTATGTGAATTCTATATGCCTAAGCATATACTTCGAAGAGATTGACCCTTAACATCGATGTTGGCTTTGCCTTAATAGGCTTAAGTTGCTTGTCCCATTCGAAATGACACTTCGGATAAACTACTGTCATGCTTGATCCCTTCAAGATACGGGTTGGGTACGTAGGCATCCGAAATGCAATGCATTTTTTGTGCAGCATCTTGTCGTTTATATCAACTAATTTAGAGGTGATTGCGACATCTCGGTAACTCATATCATCTGGCTCGGTTATGCGAGTGTTGATGGTGGATTTTTGACAAAGGAGAAAATTATAATATTGCTTTTCGCCTAGTTGTAGAAGCATGAAATAAGTATGTATAAATTCCTGACTCGACATCAAAATTATAAATACATACTGCTATCTTACATTCCGCAAGAGAATTGAGAATGCATACTCAGCTCATGGCTAAATTAGCTCTGTAGCTCTATTGCATATATATGCGCCATAGAAATTTCAGAGCTTGACTCAACTAAATCCTTGTTATTTCATGTGCATCCATGCAAACTATTTGTATAAAACAGAATTTACTGATTATACAAAGTTACGAACATTCATAATAAAGGCTATGTCATATCTGAATAAAAACATTAATTAGATGCATACCATCCAATTGTAAAGTCGCATCAAGCATAATCTCAAGTTGCAAACTTCCACGGCTGAATCTCTTGAATATGTTCTGTATGCACTGCATAAAAATTAAGCATAATACTAATATTAAAATTTCATGCGACTGAGAAACTCTAAATAGGCCATAAATATGGCCACGATATTAATAAATGTCAAAGCTAGTGGTATATAAGCAATAACCATGGAACTAGCAAGTACCAGCCTTGAAAAAGCCATAGCCACACTCCTAATACAAATAAACAACACACACATATGCCAAAAGGCCAGAAAAGGACAATATAGCAAATACGCCAAGGGGAAGAAATGGGCTAGCAGCGCTAACGCCTGCGCTAACTAGCTAGTGCTGCCAACAACGCAACATTAGCGTCAATGCTAGCCTTACTCCTCTTTACCCTTTGCGCGTCTTTTAGCTCTTCACTTTTTCACCTATGCTCGTGTCAGCCTTCTCCATTTCTATTGGCACCAATACTTGGTCGTAATCGTACTGCATTGACACAAATTCATCAATAGCTTTATCTTACAACAAACTCACGTGTTTTGAGTCTACGACTCCACTAACTCTACGAGAAACCAAATTATAATGGGGGGATTAAACATGGGGTTTTGGTCTGGCGGTTATAACAACATAGGCATGGAAACATCCCATGACAAGGAAGTTACAAATTAGTGGGAAGGATGAAGCATTTAACAGAGTAATGGAGTAATGGTTTCTCGGATATTCCAAGGTGGTTAAACCTTAATAGGCTTATGTTGCTTGTTCCTTTCGAAATGACCCTTCAGATGAACTACGGTCATGCTTGATCCCTTCAAGGTACGGGTTGGGTACGTAGGAAGCCGCAATGAATGCATTTGTGGTGCAGTATCTTGTCACTCATATTATCTAATTTTTAGGTGATTGCGACATCTTGGAAACTCATATCATCTGGCTCGGTTATGTGAGGCAAGAGATAATTGTTACCACACTCGATGAGGTAGTTGCATTCAATTTTATGGAGGTGCATACTTCCTATCAAGCCATACAACATGGATGACATGTGTCTGGTTACTGCACTCTTTGCAAGAGAAATATCAGTGTATGCACTAAGAGCATGGTCGGAGCAGAGTTAAGGAAAACAGGAAAGTAGGTCTATAATGGCCTATGTGCTATTCCAAGGCATGACTTAGGCCTGGAAAATGCTGGGAAGTAGGTGATGCATGCCAAAGGCATCGTCATTTTCTTTTATGGCCTTGTACCCTTTGCAGAATAAGGGGTAAGTTGGAACGGTATGGAAACTAAGTTTCGAATATCATGCTTGCAAAGCATGCTTGGAAGGGAAAATCGACATGCATTTTCCTAGCGAGAAGTGAAGCTTTAAGGCTCGAACAGTGTCATCGGAGTGGCACATCGGGGATATCTGTCTTTCATGGCACACAGCGCCGTGGGTGGAATTTTCCGGTCCGTCACAAATGGTATCAGAGCAAGTTCCGAGAAAACACTAGGGACTGTGCGTTTTGGACTCGTCAGTGAGTATTTGGTAATATGACTACAAAATTTCCCTTCAAAGAAAATAAGAATAGTTGGAAGAGTAGGCCAACTGTTGTGCGAAAAGAGAGTTCGTAGCTGCTATGCCAGCTACCTTATAAATTTTATGTTTGACAATCAGGTCAAGTGCCTGTGCAAAAAAAAATTATAACTTTATGATTGTGACTCTGCTAAGATTTTGATGCGCTCGAGGGTACTGTGAGTTTTTCAGGCCTTATTAGGTATTTTTACCATGATGTTGGTAACCTGGATGACCGTTTAGAATGGTGTAGACAACGGGACTGATCATCCCCACCCGTCAGGGACGGTGTATGTTGTCAGACCGACTAGCTCTCACTTACGAGTAGCAACCCAGAAGATTATTTGGAACGGTAGGCTTGCATCCGACTGCTTCAGCATTAAAGTTTGGTCCTCACAGTACTAAGTTAAAAATTGTTTGTCATACTCGATAACCCTTTGCAACCATCATGAACTTTGGCGACTCTTAAGTGTTATAGTGTGGGACGTGCACTTAAGATCCTGTGTTGAGTAAATCCTTTTGCATGTGGTATGGGACACATGTATAGGAATCCAAATTGATTTTCTTGGTAATGTTGTAAACCTTTTTCTGATCCTTGAACATGCGGTATGGGACGTATGTTTGGAAGGTCTCAATCGGTGTTTACGGCAAGCTCTGGATCATATTAAGATTCCTGGATATGTGGTATGAGACGTATATTCATAAGGTCCTAATCCGTGTTCATAACAATGTTGGGACCCTTATAGGATTTATGCGCATCATGGTATGGGGCATATGTGTAGGAAATCCAAATATATGAAGTTTTTCCACAATAGTTTTTGAGTTGAATTTTGGGACGAAATTGTTTGAAGGGTGTAATAGTGTAACACCCGTATCTTTCGAATGACGCTTACTCTAGGATGCGTCATTGTGCGGGATCAAACTTCATCTCAAGCTTGTGAATTCTATTTAGGGATGCATCAAGGTGTGGGTGCATCGCTTGGCTTGGTTGCAAAGTCATCTTGGCATTATGATGCTAGGATTATTTCTTTGCTCAGAGATGCAACGTTACCTATGTTGTTTACTAATGGGAACATTATGATGCTACGACATCATTATGCTTGGCCTTTACTAAGGCCTGTAATATTAAAAAATGTTTATTACCCGAGAAAGCATTATAGTGCTAAGGTATTATCATGCCATGATGCTTACTAGAGGAAACATCACAGTCCGATATCGCTAACCCTAGAAAACATTATAGTGCTAAGCCACTATCATGCCATGATGCTTATTAGAGGAAGCATCACAGTCCGATGTTGCTTACCCGAGAAAGCATCATAGTGCTAAGGCACTATTATGCCATGATGCATACTCGAGGAAGCATCACTAGTAGTTGCAGTCGATGGATGTCATTTACCCTCATTTTCCTTACTTGTAGAAATGTCTGTAAGACATATATAGGGAGGAGGTGTTGGTTAGAAGTTAATGCTTACCCAAGGAAACATCACTGTCCCATGTAGCTTACCCGAGAACAAAGTATAGTGTTAAGGCACTATTATGCCATGATACATACTCGAGGAAGCATCACTAGTAGTTGCATTCGATGGATGCCCCTTACCTTCCTTTAATATACTTGTGGAAATATCAGTAAGATATATATATGGAGGATGTGTTAGCTAGAAATGGATTCTTACCCAAGGAAGCATCACATTGACCCTATGAAGCTTACCCGAGGATGCTTACCCAAGGAAGCATCCATGTTGTTATGAATCTTACCCGAGGAAGATTGAATGATGCGAATGTATTATTTATCCGTGTTGCGTACTCAAGAATGCATACTTGTGCATACCTTGTGAAAGTCCATTGGCTTATATAGACTAGGCTTTGCTTGGCCTTTGGCCTTGCGACGCAAGTTGGAAATTGTTGGCTATGTGAATTAAATATGCCTAAGCATATCCTTCTGAAGTGATTGACCCTTATCATCGATGTTGGCTTTGCCTTAATAGGCTTAAGTTGCTTGTCCCATTCGAAATGACCCTTTGGATGAACTACGGTCATGCTTGATCCCTTCAAGGTACGGGTTGGGTAGGTAGGAAGCCACAATGTAATGCATTTTTTGTGCAGCATCTTGTCGTTTATATCAACTAATTTAGAGGTGATTGCGACATCTCGGTAACTCATATCATCTGGCTCGGTTATGCGAGGCAAGAGACGATTGTTACCACACTCGATGAGGTAGTTGTATTCCATTTTATGGATGTTCATACTTCCTATCAAGCCGTACAACATAGATGACATGTGCCTGGTTGCTGCACTTTTGGCAAGAGCAATATCAGTGCATGCACCTAGATCATGGTTGGGGTAGAGTTAAGAAAAACAAGAAAGTAGGTCTATAATGGCCTATGTGTTAGTCCAAGGCATGACTTAGGCCTGGACAATGCTAGGAAGTAGGTGATGCATGCCAAAGGCATCATCATTAGCTTTTATGGCCTTGTACCCTTTCTAGAACAAGGGGTAAGTTGGAACGGTATGGAAACGACGTTTCAAGTATCATGCTTGCAAAGGATGCTTGGAAGGGAAAATCGACCTGCATTTGCTGATAGGATTCGGAATACATATTTATAATAAAAACCGCAATCGCACGGCGTCTACAATGTAGAAGCGGTAAATACGGGTCGAATCCACAGGGACCGGGAAAACACTGTAATCAATATTCCTAATAAACAAACCAAAAATTATGATTTTGGATTTTTAGAAATTAAAAATGAAATAACAAAATAAACTAAACTAAAATTATACATTGACGGAATCAGTAACTAGGGAATTTGGTTTCCACCAATTTAATCATGTAAAATTCATACAATCTCCAAACGTATTTTCTTTAAATACTCGAGATAAATATTGTAATTAACCTCTTATCTCGAAAAATATTTTAATAAAATCCTAAAAGTTTAGTTTCACCGATGCAATTTCCTTCGCTTCAAATGTAATAATCCTAAAGCACGATTTATCAATCCAAAAGCATACACCGTCAAAGAATTTAACCAAAGTACGACATATCAATCATAAAACATAAGTCATTAATAAAATTATATAAATAAATTAAGTACCAAGCATTTATGAAGTGAAATTACTAATCATTGAATCATATGAATACGTCATTACGGAGTTCACATGAATACATAATTAAAATTGGTTTCTATCTAAAACCCTAGTTACAAAATCTAATAAAACATGCGGTTGGATTTTTCAAAACCCGTAAATAAATTAGATGAATAGAATAAAAAATTAAACACCAATTGAGCAGCGTCTTTTCTCGATCTCCGTCCAGACCAGTCAGAATACCCAGAAGAAGATTTCTTCCCTTCCGTCTTTTCTCCGCCTCCATACCCCTTAGAGCGAACTCTATCCAGAACTCTCCTCCTCCTGTACCTTCTATCGTTCTTTTTATGGTCACCACTTACTAAACCCAAGAAAAGTATGCCCCCACTTTATACAGCCACGTAACCTATCTTACCACGTGCTTTCCCTTTCCAGACCTCATCATTTTCACTTTTTTTTTATTATTTTCTTTTATTTTGTTGTCTGGCTTTGTCAGACTTTGTCTTACCTTCTTTTTAGTTCATTTTAAACACCCAGCCAACACCACCTTTCACTGTTCTATCTATCCCACGCCCGACTTAGCACACTGAAATACCGAAGTGCACCACCTTTCAGAGGTCTACTCCCTCAGCCAATTCCAAGAATAGCCTGTACGTTTCTGGCCACCTCAACCTCTTTTTCTCTTTTACTCACTCTCTCCTATTCGGTGCTCCCAAACCAGTCACCAACAAGCCAACTGACTGTGCCTCACTTAATTTGTATGCTCCCAAACCAGTCACCAACAAGCCAACTGACTGTGCCTCACTTAATTTGCATGTAGTACGCCCATTATCCCTTAGTATCCAAATTCATATCCATATCTCCGTTTTCTTTGCGACTAGTATTTTACCGGTACAATCTATAAAAACAGTAAAACACTAAAATTAGTACAAAAGGATAACAAGTGAATATAGATAAAGAAATAAAAGTGTATAAATTAAGTGTTTATCAAACACCCCCAAACCTATATTTTGTCGGTTCTCGAGAAAAACTAATTTAAAAATAAAATAAAATCCTAACTCGCTTTCGTAGGAATCGCGACTACACTTAACATGTGTAACAAGCCTTTAAACCCCTAAGTGGCCTTAGCGGACGAGTTTTGTCTCGTAAGGGTTTATAAGAGATAGACCGACAAAACTTATACTCCAACTTCTAGCTACTTGTGAACGATTGAGGATAGACACTAAACTTGCTATTTAGTTGGCCTACTAAATTCTTTGGCTATAAGAATCATTATCCTGTATGAATCCAATTGATGTACACGAGTTTGCAGTCAAGCGTACTAAAATTCATATATGAATGCAAAACGCTACT
Organism: Papaver californicum; assembly: GCA_023531435.1. NCBI lineage: Eukaryota > Viridiplantae > Streptophyta > Magnoliopsida > Ranunculales > Papaveraceae > Papaver > Papaver californicum. Next base: position 616,911 of record JAJJMC010030097.1, read on the forward strand.
CAGATAATCTTTGAACTTTCCAAAACTGGATAAAAATTATCTACATTCACATTACTCGAAATCAATCAAATTCAAACACATGGATAGATTAGAAGATGAAAATGGAAGTAATGAATGATGCATATATTGACTAAGGTGAACGATGTTTCTCAAAATGTTTGCATAAAAGTCCGGTTTGGATGCTCCTATAGAATCATATTGTTATTTATATACATAATATTTTCATTTTTTTTTATTTTTTTTTAATATCGACTACATGACACTAGTACAAATTTGGGCTTATGTGACAGTTAAAAACTGCCACCAAAACATTTATGTGACAGTTTTGAAAAATAATTGCACTGTCATTGAAGCCTCTGTTACGAAAGGGTCTATAAAAAACTGTTACGGAATCATGACTATAAGTATCAGTTTTTTCATAAACCTGTCGTTGTTGACAACATACAATAACATTTCCTAAATAAAACTGTCATTGGTAACTTAATTTCTTTTAGTAAGGTGACAGTTTCTCCATAAAAACTGTCATTAAAAACTTAACTTCTTAGACTAAGATGACAGTTTCTTCATAAACCTCTGACAAATTAATGTAACATTTTTTTAAGAAAATTGTCATCAAAAATTTAACTTCTTAGACTAAAATGACAGTTTCTTCATAAACCTCTCATTATTGACAAATTACTGTAACATTTTTTTAAGAAAACTGTCATTAAAAACTTAACTTCTTAGACTAAGATGACAGTTTCTTCATAAAACTGTCATCAGTAACTCAATTTCTTATACTAAAGTAGCAGTTTTTTTTATAAACCTGTCATTGTTGGCAAATATCAGTTACATTTTCTAAATAAAACTGTCATAAAACAGTCAACTTTGTAGAAGGCTAATTTATAGCAAGCTAGTTCATGATACAGTTGGCGGTGACATGCTCAGTTAATATCGAGACATTATAGAATTTTTTTTTAACTTTTATTAAAATTGTCATTAGATTACTCAATAAACTGTTTAACAGATAGCTAGTACGGAACTAGTAAGTTCAAACAAAATAAGTTAACTAGAAGTAAATGTACTACATAATTCAAAAGACTTGATATGAAAGTAATCTTAGTACTAACTAAAAAAAATTAACAGTGAAGTTGGAAACCACATCCATTTTCCGAAGTGTTAGATCGAAATATACTCCTGCCAATTCATGTCCCCAATCTACTCCTGCCAATTCATATCACCAATAACGGCAGCACGCGGTTACCCATTCTCTTCGTACTTCCATGATCTCTCCTTCATTGTACTCATACTTCCTCTGCAAAAAGAATAAAAAATAAGTATTGTTTGAAGTAACTAACCAAAAATGAAAATTGTATTTTCATAAAATAAGTACCATATTGCAAACGGTCTAAACTACAATCTTATATTGCAAACAGATCTAAACAGTAAAACAAACCCATATACACGCTATCACTTATATGTCCAACCTAATTCACATGAGCGCTTTGGATTGCTTGAGAGCATTGAACTTTGGGAAATGTTCGACTCGCTAACATCATTGTTCCTAATAATTCGGTCTCAAAGCGGTCCAACTACAAGACCACTTAAGCTTTCCTCCATGAAAACAATGAAAGATGCAATACTGGAAAGGTTCCCTATCCATTAATTATTTATTGGACGAATAACTCTAAGAATTTTAACAGATCCTTTAACTGCACTCTATGCTGCGAATATTAACAAGCATCCTTTATTTAATCGGTTCTAATATCATGGAGTAAAATAACTGAAAACAACATAAAGGATGCGAGTGACTACCTTAATACCAATAAAATGACATTTTGTTTAAATTTGCCTGATTCTGAATTTTTTCTCCAGCAAAATCCTATCCATCTCTGTTGCACCTCCATCTGAATCACATAGAACAGATAAACAACAATAAAGTCTGTGTCTATTTACAATATAACAAGTGCAACCTAGATTATGCATCAAACTTTCTTGTTCAAAGACAAAATTTGAACTTACGATAATTATATACAAATAGGAAGACAAAGTAACACATTTTCCCTATGCAGATTGGAATGATTAACTCTAGCTAAATTCTAATAGAAAATAACTCCTTGTTTAAATTAAACCCACCTTACTTACATGTCTGCAAAAACATTACATATAAGCAAAGATCTAATTCCGAGCAAGAAACAAGAGAGAGAAGTAGGAGACAACAGTAAGGAAGTAACTATTCAAGGGTGAAGTGTTTGACTAGGATTACCCTAAGGCAAGTTTAAACCTTGATACAAATTGTTAATAACTACAAAAAGTAGTTTTTGAGGTGTTTTAGGGGTGGCAAGAGTTCAAAGACCTAGACGATGGACATCAACTTGACATGAATCAAGTACAACAATATTCTGGATGTAGATGACAACATTCACTTCAGCTGGGTACTGATCCACTACTAAGAGAATAATTCAAAAATAATCAATTATATAAGACAAATATTTTTTTTCTAATAAGCACATCAGAAGGATCAATTAACCAACCTCTATTTCACTGGCTTAAAGCATGAGCCTAGCTGTATGAATTCTATGATAGAATTTCATTCAGATTCAAGGTTAAGCCATCAATAAAAATTCAATGGAACATGCGGAGAAATTTATACACACCTACAAACAATAAGAGATGAAAGATATAGAACATGATACATAACATAAAACCAGAAAAGATGCAAGACCAAGAAAACCTGAAAGATATAACCAAAGAATTTGCAGGACACCCCAATGAATGGATATAATGACCAAGTAGACCTGTGAGGAAAAAAATCAAAACCCATAACTGAACAGCAGAAGAAGAAAACAATATTGGTAAGGTTGAAGATAAAAAAGCTCAACATCATATGATGTCAAATTAAGTATTCTGCAGAAACTTGAAAATTAGTCACCATTAACAAACCGGATATTTAAATGTGACCAACTATGAAACCACAACTGTTAAGAACATAAAAGCAGAGAAGGTAATAGAATAGTTAATATCTAAACCACCCATATCATTACAAGTAGAAACTTCTGCCTAAGCTAAGATAATCTCCACAGCCAGACCGATAGATATATCCCTCAACCATTTAATGAATGCCAACAAATCCTTGATAAAAGAAAAGCCCAAGAGAAAAGAAAAAAACACTACAGCAAAGAAGGGGCAGAATGTAGGACACTAAATATTTTTATTAGGCATTAAATGATGACTTATATCACAACCGAGATAAAGAGCAGACTGCCATACCACATGCTTGATGATTTGTTTATCCAACCTTCTTCAGATTAAACCCTATCTTTGGACACCTCTAGAGACGTAGGCAGACACCCTAAGAGCAAACAAACAATACAATCCGTCATGTATTAACATCACTCAAGGAGAAAGGATGAAAAGAAACTAATAGAAAACAAAATTCTTTCCAACACAAAGAAACCAGAACCTAGAATACAGAAATCAATCGGGGAAAGTCCAATTGGGAACGATGAGAATATGTACCCATGGTATCTACATAAAAAATCAATTTCTGATGAGCAGTTCATTGAATCAATAATAAACAAAGCATACAGAACACTGCATATATTCCTTCAAATAAATAAGAGAAGATAGAAAATAGATCACTGTGCATAAGAAGAAAAAAAAAGAGACAAGGAAACCTGAAAGATTTTAACGGTGCAACTCCCAGACCACAGAAAAAGTGGATGAAAAAAAGCGGACCTGTGAGGGGAAAACCAAAGCAACAAATGAATTTGATACAGAGAAGAATGTTGACACGGAATGCACAAATATCGTAAAGTGTACGTAAAGAAACTCAAAAAGCCACCGTCACCTTGGCTAAATCAAAATAACACACGCTATTCCAAATATACCAAACCTGAAAAAGGAAAATGAAAAGCATAGCCAAGATAAAAATACAGTCGATGGTTCACATCCCAGTAAGAAAACCAGTCCATCCAACTATGACGAAGACCAATCTCTCTTTCCAAATCCAGAGGCTCTCCTGAAATTTAAAGCATAACCTAACCCATAAAAATCTGCACAGAAAAAAAATGCAGCAGTTGAATACAGTGATCGTTTTCCCTCACACACAAGCTAAAAATACAGTCGTTGGTTGACATCCCAGTAAGAAAACCAGTCTGTCCAACTATGACGAAGACCAAGCTCCCTTTCCAAATCCGGAGGCTCTCCTGAAATTTAAAGCGCTACGTATTATATCAGACGAAGATCCAAATTTGATTAATTGAAAAACAGGGAGCTGCTTTGTTTATGAAAGGAAATATTTGAACTATATATTGAGATACAAAACCAACCATCGGACATCTGTCACAGCTAAAACAACCTTCGCGGCCACTCAAACAGACATTCCCCGATCAATTTACCAATGTCAACAAAGCCTAAATAAAAGAAGCACAAGATAAAAGAACAAATAGTAAACCAGACATGACAACTACATGAACTTGAATCAAATACGTGGACATGACACTAGCAAGCTTGTGCTTCATGATTAGCTTGTTCAACTTCCCTTACATTAAACCATACCACTAGACACCGCACTAGATGAAGGCAAGCATCCTAACAGCAAATAAACCACAAAAACCATCATTTTTTTACAATAGGGAACAAAAGAAGAGCCAAAAGACAGATTGCAACCAAAATTTCCCTTCAAAGCAAAGAAGTAGAGAATCCAAACAAGGATAATCCGATCGGGAAAGGTGGAGGAGTTTTAACCCCTGATATCTACATAGAAACTCAGACGTTAAGAAACCAACGGTAATAAGAATTAAGAAAAAATATAGAAGAATTTTAAGGTCGATTTTAATAACATAATATAGGATATTGAACATGAAAGATAATGGAGAACAGAAAGAACATATGGCCAAAAAACATTATTCAAAAAACCAAACGAGAATACCAACAATACCACCAATGTTCTACGAAATCCATGAGTCCCCTAAAACCCAAAGTACAACAAAACATCATATATATGAAATGGAAACATTAAAAAGAAAATAAACAGAAAACAAAAGAAATCATTGAAACCAAGTGTGGAAGAGTAGCACCAACCGTCATGTCAGGCATGCAGAAAGTTCTGACATAACTAATCTACCTGGTAAACAAATCAGTTAGATCCTAATAATTATGCCAGGATAAGGGAAACAAACACTCCAACAAAGTTTAAACATATTGTTAAAACAACATGGAGGTGCAAGACTTGTAACTCGACAAGTCCCCCATGCCCATGAATGGGTAGAAGGGAGGAGGAGCCAAGATACAGAATCAAACTAGAAGAAGATCCCTTTGGAGAAAAAAAAAAAATCAACGTCTATAGTAGAGATTTCAGACAGAAAATTCTGCTCAGAGAGAAATTACAAGCAAACTGCCACCATCTGCAGTTTCACAAAGGTGCATATATGTTGGATTAATGCAAGAAGCAAAAGACAGGATTAGTTATTATCTTACCTTTATAGCGAGTTGTTATTGTTATCTCTAGCTACCTAGTTCGACATGTCTTCAACGCATGGAGTACATATCATAAAAATCCCCAATATACAAAAAAATTAATAGTCACAAACCTTGAGATAACTAGGTGAGAACATCCTCGACGGAAATGGTATACAAACTTGCACTAACAACCGCAGAATAGACCAAATGAACAAACATATACCACCAACTAAAGAAATATAAACCAAAACTCAATACAACCTGTAGATCATACACAATAAGATTAAATCAGCATCTTTTCGGCAAAATAATAATCCAAGTGCAGACATAAACCAAATAACCAAAAATACAACCAACTAAAAAATATAAACCAAAACTCAATATAACCTTTAAACCCGTACACGACAACCTAAGAAATCTGCATCTTTCCTGCAAAATAATAATCCATACATGACAACATAAGCAAGAAACGATGATTACGCAAAACAGGGACAACTATAATCTACACGCATAATTGAAATCAGCTCTTTCCCATTAAAAAACCATGATATCTCATCTTCACAAATTAGAACACAAGGGAATTTCATAATAATTTCCCTGTTCAACTATATAAAGTACAAAATCTATTGGACATTTAACAAGCATGACATCAACTTAATAGAGTGAAGTAAGAACTTATTCTTCAAACGAAGCTCTCGAAGTCCACCAATATCCTTCAGCATTTAATTGTGTCTACACAAACATCAAAGAACAATAATCCCATCGGACAAAATAAAACTTCAGTTCTTCACATTACTCAGATCTTCTTCAAAGAAGCATTTAAACCATAAATCAAATAGTTACTACAAAAACAATGCACAATACATAATAGAAATTATCCACACGAAACCTTTCCTTCACAAGGAGAAGAGGGGACTCCTTAGGTGGAACGTTCCACATTGAACTCTCTTCTTCTAGAAATCCAGCCACTCCAGATGGATGCGAACTAACTTACACACAAACTCATGGAATTTAGATCCTCAGAGAATTAGAGTCATATACTACAGCCTATATATTAATAACAGTAAAGGAGAAACATAAAAAAGATCACAGTTCCATAAACAGTCCCAAAACCTGAATCCGCTTCAAATCTTGAACCTCCACCTGCTTATCATTGTGAAAGATCTTTACAAATCCACAACCTTAACCTTCTCCTGCTACATGTCATATGAACCCTGCTAAATAAACAAATGATCTCCCCGTGTTGAACTATATTAAAATATCTATTAAATAACCAAATGAACTACTCAATACATCACCGTATAACACCAACATAAAGAATGGAGAAAGAACTATTCTTTGTGGGCTCCCATATCTTCAACAAGATCACCACTCAACTGAGTCTACACAAACATTAAAGAGTAATAATCAGAACTTCATCTCCTTCAAATAGTATAGCTTCAGATATGTACAACAATGAAGAAGGCAAGGAAACATAAGAAAGTTAAAGAGAGTTTTGCTTCGCTATAGATCCCTAAACACCTGATTCGCAACAATATTGAACCAACACCTTCCAAAGTATAGATTTTATACTAAATCCATGAGTCCCCTAAATCCCAAAGTACAAAGTGCCAACATTTCCCCTCAATCACATTAACCGACTAGTTCAAGCGTTTCCTGAACAAACACTGAATCAAACCAATCCTACTCACCAACTTCGATACTAGAATCCGGTAATATTTGCCCCCATTCACAGACCTAAAATTCACAACAAATTCATTTCAGCAACACACAAAAAACATAAAATTAAGAGCAACATAGAATCGTCTTTGACCACTTACCACACGAATTGCAGCCGCCCTAACACAATCATTTCTATCAACAAATAAATAAACCGCCCGATCATACCCTTCCGCAGTCAACCCACCATTCTTAAATTTCACAACTGATTTGCTCAACCTTACTAAACCATCTAAAGCAATTCTTCTCACATAAGGATAAGGATCATTAATAAACCCTAACAAAACTCCAACTAAATTCATCTCGAATCCAAAATCTAAACACATTCTTAAGAATCCAATACCTAACAGACACATAAGAATCAAAACAAAGCTCAATTATGACATTCTCATCATATTCAATTATAGAAGATACTAAATTTCCATCATGCTCAGCAATAGAAGGAGCGATCCGTGTCAAATACGATACGTGTTAAGTCACGATGATTTGTTGATATATCACAGAAGAGTTTGAGGTAATGGTTTTGATTTTGATATTGAAATTGATTTTCTAGGGTTTGTTCTTGTTGTGGTAGTTGATGTAAACACTGAGTTAGGGTTTCGAATACGGCAGAGATGATGTTCTAAGAAGTAGAACGGTTTATGATTAGTGACCTGATTGAAGATAAAGATTGAATTGAAGGATTTGATTTCACAGCATGAAGGTGATGCTTAAGAAGCCTGAGTCTTGAGATTCAAACCAAGTTGTTTCTACTCCTCAAGACCGTAATCTTCACCAAAGTACTTATCAACCAACCCACTAACAAAACATACCACGACCAGAACATCGTGCGTTTAAAATGAGAAGCTATTATGAATGGTAGCGGTTTCAATCAGAACTGTCACTTGAAATGGAAGTGGCGGTGATTTTGAAGAACTGTTACCTATAAGGTTACACTCCGATAACAGTTTTTAGTTAAAAAAATTACAATAGCCTAAGAATAGTAACAGTTTATAACTGTTATTATAATCAATGTATGGTAGCATTTTTCTACAAAAACTGTCATTGTATAATTGTTTAGTAACAATTGAAAAACTGTCACGATTTTTTTCCGCTATTGGTGTGAGTTTTAGTAAAAAACTGTTGCATATATCTCATAACCTATTCTTTTGTGACAGTTCATTAGTCAACTGTCATGGTTTTGGATTGTGAACTGTCATCAAAGCCCATATTTGTACTAGTGTGATTAAATCTTTTGAATCTAAGTGCATGTTCCTTTTCAGCTCGCAATGTGAGTGTTCCCATGGGTCCTGTTCTTGACTTTTTCCTTAGAAGCCAGAGGCAAGGAAAACAAATAAATATTGCATTCCAAGTATCAGAAATTTTTTTATTTTTTTTTCCAATGCAATTTAAAATTCTAATACATCCGAGCTACGATCTTATGGCAATACTAGGGTCCAACCAAATCAATTAGAGAAACACAAAATTGTAAAATTAAAAACAGAAAGTGATATGATTATGATGATTCCGAGATATGCTTGTTCAATGATTAATACCTGAATTAGACATTCGAATATGAATAAACCATTTAGTTGGGCACGCCAACTCCTATAGACAAGAAATTTGTTTCCATCTACTTAGAATGGTTACTGTCATCCTGAATTGTTCACAAGTTTCTAAATTTTGGAGTTTCTTATTGGCATCAATTTTCTGAAACTCTACCCCCAAACCTAAATCTATTATTGTCCTTAATGTTTCAAACTCTGCAACCTAGAATGGTATACAATATAAATATAAATAAGAGAGACAAATATAAATCAAAGGAAAGGGATTGGAACGTTCCACCTGATTGACGCAAGAAAGGCAGTATCCTCTGTAACATACATCAAACGATAGTGATAACAAACAACACTGAAATAAATTCAAAAAAAATGTATAAAGAAAATATAAAAAGAAGACACAAAATAAAAATATACCTACTGGAATGTACAAACAATGACTCTCCATATATTAACAACCTGAAAATCTGGGAATCATCCCAGAAAACAATATATACAACCAATGACATCCTCACGCTCTCGCAGTAGCAACGTAAAGATGATAAGACTATCAAAAGAAAAGAGCTACTTCCAAACCTGATTTTTGCAAATGGTGTATCATTTTGAACAAAAATAACCGAATCAAAGGGTTCGCTAGGGACGGGAACTGAAACTGCAAGAGAAACATGCACAAATACATAGATGTCACGAGAAGAAAAGTAGTCTAACAAACATTTTGAAGCACACATATTTAATCCTAAACTAGGAACCCTACAGAAAGTTGGGTTAACAAATCCAGGAGAAGTGACACATAATATGGATTTGGAATCCTCTATCTTGTCCTCTTGTGAGGAAGACGACAAGCCCTCCAAAATCTCTAGTGTTACATGGTCATTCTTGTCCTTGAAAAATTCTATTGATTCTCCTAAGTCATAGGAAAAACATGTACTATCATTACTCTCAAGTAAAATCCTCGAGAGCCACACATCATCATTCTCAATACACATTGATTCATCATTTAAAATGGTTTCATTACTAATATCATGAGTATTAGAAAAACTATAACTTGTATCCTCAGTAAGACCAAAATCATTCACCGACTGCGTTAGTTGAGCAATCGATAAATCAGTTTGTTCAGCAAGTTGATCACAATAAGCATAGATTTTACTCAATTCACCAAAAAAATAACTCACTAGCTTTGGTCCGTTTAGTAATGTCATTTTGAGGCGATCAAGCAAAGATGGTGGAGAAGAGTCACAATAGAATGGATGATCTCTCTCATACTGTGACTGAGAAGCATATGAATAATAATTGGAATCAGTAAAATATGGCTCACAACCTGGGTACGGTTGGTAATAATCATAACCTTCATAAGGTTTGCAATGATCATAACCTTGAGAATAATTCCAATCTTTATTTATACACTCTGCTCTCATGCGTTCTTGATAATGTGAATTGGTACAAGCATATTCTCTAATTTTTTCAGTAAATAACTCCTTTTCTGACTCCATATATACAAAGAAAACAAAATTTTATACAAAACAAAATTGGTGCAAATTCAGGAAGTAAACAAACAAGCAATCACCAATTCATTCATTCCATAAATCACACCACAAAATAATAAGAAAAAATTGCTCCTACCATTATAATTGGAGCGGAAGAGTTCAACGAACTCTACTAAGTATTTTCCCACTTCGAAAAGCAGTAATAGTACCTCGTATCATCATTCACAATTTAGGGTAACGAGTGTCTAACTTGTCCAGAATCGTTCAATATATAACTCACAAGCAAAAAACTCATGAGTATTTCGCAGCAGGCGAATGTTGTTGAGCTAGACGACCAGGAGCAACCTCAAAAGTACCTGAAATAAAATTCTAAGACAAAAAACTAGTCAAAAAGAACTAAAAGTTCTTAGAATAAAATAAAATAAAATAAAAAATACTATAAAATAAAAATAAATAGAATAAAAACCTAAATAACGATTAGAAAATCAAAAATACTAATTAGAATATTCCTCAACAGCTCCCCGGCAGCGGCGCCAAAAATTGATAGGATTTGGAATACCTATTTATAATAATAACCGCAATGCACGTCGTCTAAAATGTAGAAGCGGTAAATACGGGTCGAATCCACAGGGTACGGGAAAATACTATAATCAATATTCCTAATAAATTAACCAGAAACGATGATTTTGGATTTTTAGAAATTAAGAATGAAATAACAAAATAAACTAAATTAAAATTATACATTGACGGAATCAGTAACTAGGGAATTTAGTTTCTACCAGTTTAATCATGCAAAATTCATATAATCTCCAAACGTATATTCTTTAATACTCGAGACAAATATTGGAATTAACCTCTTATCTCGGAAAATATTTCAATAAAATCCTAAATGTTTAGTTTCACCGATGTAATTTCCTTCGCTTCAAATGTAATAATCCTAAAGCACGACTTATCAATCCAAAAGCATACACCGTCAAAGAATTTAACCAAAGTATGACATATCAATCATAAAGCATAAGTCGTTAGTGAAATTATATAAATCAATTAAGTACAAAGCATTTATAAAGTGAAATTACTAGTCACTGAATCATATGGATATGTTGTTACGGAGTTCACATGAATACATAATTAAAATTGGTTTCTATCTAAAATTTTAGTCATAAAATCCAGCAAAACATGGGGTTGGATTTCTCAAATCCTTAGTAAATTAGAAGAATAGAGGAAAAAATTAAACCCCAATTGAACAGCGTCTTCTCTCTATCTTCGTCCAGACCAGTCAAAACACCCAGAAGAAGATTTCTTCCCTTCCGTCTTTTCTCCGCCTCCAGACCCCTAAGACCTAACTCCGTCCAGAACTCTCCTCCTCCTGTACACTTCTCTCGTTCTTTTTATGGTCACCACTTACCGAACCAAGAAAAGTATGCCCCACTTTGTATAGCCACATCACCTATCTTACCACGTACTTCTCCTTTCCAGACCTCATCATTCTCACTTTTTTTTAAATTATTTTTTATTTTGTTGTCTGGCTTTGTCATACTTTGTCTTACCTTCTTTTTAGTTCATTTTAAACACCCAGCCAACACCACCTTTCACTGTTCTATCTATGTCACGTCCGACTTAGCACACTGAAATACCGAACTGCACCACCTTTCAGACGTCAACTCCCTCATCCAATTCCAAGAATAGCCTGTACGTTTCTGGCCACCTCAACCTCTTTTTCTCTTTTACTCACTCTCTCCTATTCGGTGCTCCCAAACCAGTCACCAACAAGCCAACTGACTGTGCCTCACTTAATTTGTATGTAGCACGTCCCTATGGCCTAGGTCCATTTAGTACGCCCATTAGCTCCTTAGGGCAACCACAATGTTGTGAGTAAACCCATCGATCAAATGATTAAAAATTTAATCGATGGCCAGGAGAAAAAACAACGGTGGATTGTCAGACGGTACCCTAGGCCTGGGTTTAAGACGGAACGAAATGTTAGAAGCTCGCCCACCAGGACGGGCGATATGTCAACCTTCCGCCCCTTACAAGCGAAATAGTAGAACGCCGCCCGGGGAAAAAAATTTCAAGCGAAATCCTAGACTCGCGCTCATGTCCTAAGCGATGCCCCACGAGCTCGCCCGGTGGGGCGAGATTCTGACATTTCGTGCTCCAAACGTGTGACTCGCGTGTGTGTTAGAAATACGGGCGCGGGTGTAGAACCTCGTCCGTTAAAGACAAGCGAGCATCTAGCCTCTCGCCTGTCAATGTAATAAGAAACAAAACCCTACTTTTCCAGTCATCTTCATCGCCTCCTGTTTCTCCTTCATCGCCTCATGTTTCTCCATCTAGCCCGCCGTTGCTGCCGTTCCCAACTGATTTTTCACCTGATTTTCGTCCGTCAACGACAGCCCATAACCTCGTCCCATTTTTGTACTACATTCTAACCCCAACTCAACAAATATCAACGGTATAATTGCTACCCTAAAATAATTAAATTCATTGTTTTAATTTCATATATAGATAATTAAAATGTTAAATTAGTTTGAAGCATGTTATTTACTTGTTATACTATAAACCCATAATTGCAATTTTCGGTTGTGTTGGTGCATACAAATTTGGGTTAGCAAATTAGGGTTTATGTATTTGTGTTATAATTTATTTAGGGTTTTAAAATATGTTTTAATTAAATTTAATATACAATAACAATATGTTGTAGCTTAAATATGGTGGATGTTGGAATTATTAAGAAGTGTGTCAAATTTGAATATGTCCGTGCGAATATCTTTCCTGAACTGAAAGACAGTGCGAATATGTCCGTGCGAATATCTTTCCTGAACTGAAAGACAGTGCGGTATGCAAGAGGGAAGGTCTTCCACCACAATGGGTTTCAGGTGCAATCACTCTCAAGTTTTTGAGCTCCTATTTTGATAATGACACATTGGAGGCGGCGAAAGATGATAGTGTGATTGCGGATAAAGTGGCGAGGGCTTTTTATATGCATGCTTTGGGCAATTTTTTTTCCCAAATGAAAAAACATACATTGATGCAGGATGGTTGGATGTCTTTGATAATTTAGATGCAGTAAGTAACTTCGACTGGGGCGGACCTGCCTTATCTAAATTGTATTCCGGTCTCTCCACGGCGTCTAGGGGACAGAAATCAGTATCGGGTCCCTTTCAAATTTTGGAGGTAATTTATTAACTATTATGCAAATAATTTTAGTTTCATAATTTTAATTTTGATGTTGTGAACTGTTGGTAAAATAATTTGTGTTCCAGTTTTGGGGCTACGAATATCTGGGTATTTATCGTCCAACCATAACTAGGGCCCAAAACGATAATGAATGGCCCAGATGTCGTAGGTGGTTAGGGACACGCCGGAAGGGTGTTGATATCATGAAGTCTAGAACTGAACTGAATCAGTTAGCAGTTGACGATGTTTGCTGGCAATCCTGGTTGACATCAGTTAACTACATACCAGAAGAGATTGGTCGTAAAGCAATAGAACTTTCGGGATAAAGGGTTACATTTACGTGGCTTGGCAATGTAAGTTTGGTTGTTTTTATTTCGTGCGCAGAATTTTTTAACTAACAAATGCATTAAAACTATTTATGTTTATTTATTTTGTTTATTTTTTTTTGGATAAAGCACAATATGTATCTGGGAGACAGGTGTTGGAGGCAGAATAAACCGAGTTGGGGTATTCCCGCCAACCCGCCTAGTTCAATTTCCAACCACGGTGATAATGACATGAAGAACATGACAACAACAGTTCACAGCAATTGTAGTGAATACGTGCGTGTGGTGGATTACGAGGTATATTTTGAATACTGGCGACATGTCACCAACCTCAACAAATATGTGACTGCCGTTGACTGGGAGGTTGAAACCTACGGATATGCGGGAGACCGGATCAAACACAACATCCCATGACCACGTGATGAAGTCCCTATTCCTCCTCCTCAACTATTACCTTATGTAAGTATTTGATGAATTCGGGGAACAAATAGTAGTGGCAATTTTTGAATTATTTTTTTCTTTGGGTTTAGTTTTATTATTTTTCTTTGCCAGGTGGCGGCTTATGATATGGTGCAAGACTATGCTACTTTTACCCAAGACTACTAATCTTTGTTGAGCAGACAACTAACCTAAGCCCGTCAAGAAAAACCGATGGGTTTTGCTTCATATGCTATTACTCCACCTCCAAGATCATCACCGAAGGTTCGGCCTACCGTCCCAACTACTTTCCCTCCATTTGTTCCACCTAGATCCAACTCGGGCTAAAGTAAACAATTTTAAATTTAGGGTTTTCATTAATAACAATTTTTTGGATTAATTTTATGTTGATTTATTGTTAATTTATATGTTATTTTTATTGTTGATTTCTTAGGGTCCGTAGTTGGTTGTCAGAAGTTGAATGGTGCAACATTTGTTACCATACTTTTACCGTTTTGTTACCGTTGGACCTAACCTTTAATATTTAATTTTTGAATGTTTTATTACCGTTACACATGGTTACCTTATCCAATTCACCATCCTTTCTACCTATAAGTACTTCACCAAGGGAGAGACTTTCAAGTTATATTCAATCTTCCATATCCTAGATTTTCATTTAAAATTTATAATCTCCAGTTTTCGTTCAATGGGTGGTTATGAAAATTGGAACCTCAATGCAGAGAATTTTACACTGGAAGAAGATTTATCGATATGTCGAAATATTGTCTTGCATTATCCAGCTAGGGAAACACCAGATTGGTTGAACGTTGTGATGACACAACAATGGTTAGAAGAAACTCATGTGAATTTTTGTGCCGAAACTGGAAATCCCAATAACAGGAATCGAGCCGGGATTTTTGTTCGTTATATGTGTATTAAAAAGGAGGTACTTCAATTTTCTTCTTTAGTTGCCAAGGTTAATGAATTTCGTGTTAGGCATGAAACAGACGATGACGTTGTACGTAGATCTACGGAAGAATGGGTTAGATGGAAACGTTCAAAATTCAAATACAAACCTCATTTCGAGATTTTAAGGGTTATGGATGAATTTAATCCTTTTGTATTAATTGTTCTCCCTAGTACTGTGAAACCACGTCCACCCCCACGTTAGAATATAATCTTTGAATTATTATGTAGTCAGTGTATTGTCATTTCATG